>JBBMHQ010061677.1:0-14786 GCA_037834295.1 Postelsia palmaeformis
TCAGGACGGACACTGGGTGTACTGATGAAGTTGGGTAGAAAGGACGATTTAATGTGAAGACAACAACAACAACAGCTTGCTGATTCACTCTTCGGCCAATGAGATGCACCTTGAATTTGGAAAACAAAAATAGAAGAACAAAATGAAAGTCCTCGGTAAGACGGGCTCTGAGCCAGATTTGGGGTAGAAATGTCCAAGATACACGATGCACTGTAAAATGTGTAATATGTGCGTGTTTCCTCGCTCGAGTGCGCGCAATACTACTGTAGTTGTGGTAAAGGCTACTATACCGGTTTCGCTTGGATATCGTCTTGTTGTGATGCTATGCGATGATGTACATTTGATCCCCCCTAGGAAACTGTGCTATTCCTACTGATAATAGTAGGAAATTAAAGTAGGCAAGGCGGCCTCTTACTTGGAGCAAGCCGTGTGCGTTCAAAGTTCGAAGTAAAAACCAAAAACGATATCCCGTCGCATCCGAAACGCACAGCAGCACAGCCACGATAACAACAGCAGCCCGGCGACCGCGACCGCCTCGAGACAGCATGCTCCGAAACAAGCCCCACGCGCTCGCCTAAGCTCGCTCGCTTCTGTAGATCCCGGGTTTGTGGAAATCGATCACCTGCAGCTCTCGCAATCACTGATGATGTTAAAAAGCACAGGCAGACAGTACGCAGTCAGTACACAGACAGGCAGACTAATTCAATCCTGGAAGCCTGTACGCACCCCGGTATGAAGATATGTGTGTTTCGCCTCGAGGCAAAAAACCGCTACAGTGCTAGTAGAGAGGCAGAGGAAGCAAGACGACCTCACGCTTGCAGCAGATCGTGTGAGTGCGAACACACAGGAACGAACCTGAATCCCACGAAATCCCGCAGCACTCAAATTACGCCACCAAAACCACAGCAGCCCGGCGACCACGACCAGCTCGGAATGGCGTGCCACGAAACAAGTCCCGCGCGTTAGCCCTTGCTCGCCCGCTTTCATAGATGCCGCCTTTGTGGATATCGGCCACGTACAGCTCTCGCAATCAATGATGTACGAAAAAGAGACAGGTAGTACCCAGCAGACGTACGGACTAATTTAGTAGCGTAAGTCTGTACGCATCCCGGTTTGAAAAACACGTTTTTCCCTACGGGCAAAAAACGGCCTCATTGCAATATTTGTACAGGTGTATAGGTGGCGACTCTCTGCGATGACAATGCCGGTGCCTGCCATTCGGATGTTTGTTATTTGGTCCTGTCGTGTGTCCTATTCAGACGACGACATGTTCTTCACCGAGCTTTACAAGGTGGACGAGCAGGGGACTGCTCAGTGGGAGTCTGACGGTGGACTGTCGTCATACAGGCCACTGGAGAGCATCGAGGCACCGTCGGCAGCAGTACCGCTGGACCTTGCTTCTGCGTGAGTCCCCCGTTTCCTTAAAATATGAAACTGCTGTCCGTATCTGAGCGTTTGAATGAGGTTCAACGTACGTGCGATGTTTAATGACATTTATTGAAAACCGACCAACTTTGTCTCGAGTTGTCAAGCTCGTCTTGAAAAAACACCACGCGTGTCTTGAAAGCGGACCAAGCTTGCCATGAAAACGGACTGCCTTTGACTGTAATGCCTCCCTTGATTGAGCGCCAGCGCTACCGCGACCGATCATTCTTGTCGAGGTCTATCTCGAAAGCCTTTTTTGTTAATATGATCCTGCCTAATCTCGCACGGTAGGATGAACGGTCATCCGGTCATTTTCTGTAGAAGGCGCATTGGTGAAATATGCAGACAAAAGATGCGAACAGAAAGAATTTCGACAGCAGTAGTAGAAGTGTTGTTTCTACTGTTGGGGATGGGAATGCACGTCAAGATATGCCAAAAACGTGTCCGGTCTAAAAAAAAAAAATGAACAATAAGATAGAAATATACCTGCCGCAATCCTATTTACTTGTTTTTAGGATATATTATTGACGGTTTCAGTGAATAACAGATAAACCAATACATACATGAAACGAATTCAATGATGGTATTCGACAAACATGTGCAATCGATGCTAACAGAGGGCAAGGCTGATTTATGTATGTTTGCAGTTGATTTGTACGTCTAACCGACTGGAAAAGTGCGGAAAACTGTTGGTATTTGACCCCAATGCGGACTAATTATTAATATGTGATTCAACTAGATAAAAGCAATACGAGCCTTGCTTTCGGCAAGGAGTTTGTGCACACTGCAAAGTGACCTGCACTTCAATCGACCCAGTAGCCAAGGAGAATTTCCAAACATTATTTTCCCTCTTGAGTCACTTCTTCATGGCAAATTCGAGAGAAAATATATACCTTGACGAAAAGGGGAAACGACAGAGGACCTCGATCCGAACCAAATAACGCGTCTTCGTCATGTCGCTTCAGTGAAGGGCATCTGTGATTGATCCTTGATTCAGGTCGCCCCTAGATTTCAGATGCGAAGGCATCATTACTGTCTCACGTGGGAAAACGTTGCGATAGTACTATGTCCGGAAATGCAAGCACGGTTAAACTATTAATATAAATGTAAAGAATACACCATTCCTTACATCTCCGGACAGAGTGGTACCGCTCAACCCCAGCTGCACGCACAGCAACAACTCGCACGTGAGCTGGAGGTGGGCGCGCTGCCACGAAGGTGCGGGCAGCGTCGTCGAACTCGCAGTTTCGGCGAGGTGCAGCATAGCAACACACAGCCGGTGTCCATGGCTCTGGGTATGATATCTTCTTGTTGATAATACTCATCCAGCAGCAGCAAAACAGGACCAGATCTTGCGGCTTGATCTCCACGTATTTTACACAGGGGGTGCAACATTGTCGTGCTGCCGGCGGACAATCTCAAGGGCCACCAGAAACGTGTGGTTCGCTCACGCTCGCGCGTCCGTGTCGACGCTGCTGCTCTGATCGTACAAGAAGCAAGACTGACTTTTGTTTTTGGAACAGGTGGTAAAGTTTTTTGGGATGCTGCCCCACGAATAGTAGTTTGTTTAGTGACGTGGTATGAACTTCCCTATCGCTGATTAGCCCATTTCTTAAAGAGAGGTTTGTTCTTAGTTACAACGACCACGAACCTCTGTTCTTAGAATTCTTTTACGTCTGAAACAAATCAATTATCACCCCTAGCAGTAATAACGGAGAAGAGGTGTCACCGCCTCTATGTGCATGCCTCCCGAACTCCCTTCCTGCAACTGCCTCCATAAAGTCTCGCGTCCAGGAATAGAGCGGTCAACTCGACCGCTCTTTCCGAGGAGACGTCTTTCCCCATTGCAGCCAGAAGCACGAGCATTCTCTTCACCGTCAAAGCGACAATGCGAGCGTCGCGTTGAGCGTCGCGTTAACGGTGAAGAACACGCGGGTTCTTCCGGCCGCGATGGGGAAGGCCTTCTCCAGGTGAAATGCCGTGGCGTTGACGGCTCGATTCCTGGGACGAAAAGTTAAGGACACATTTCCTGGAAGGGAAATCAGGAAGCATGCGCATATAGGCGGTGACGCCCTTCAACGCGGTAATCCGGTCAGCGAGTGTCATAGTACGGGGCACTTATCCTTTGTGCATGGCGGGCAGTGGCGAGTCGGAGTGGGCGTGGATCAGGCACCCCCGTTGGCGGCAGTCCGGCTGCGGGATCTAGTGTGCGATACGCGCCGCCCCGCACGGCTGCTGCTCACAGCGGCAGAACGCATCGCAGTGATTCGAGTCGTAGCCTTCTTCTGCGTGGCTGTCCACACAATGACGCGGGGTTTCGAGCTGTCGGTAGCGGTTTCGTCACATGTGCTGCAGATGACGGGAAGCGAGGATTTATTTTCCCGATTTTCCTGTTCGGAAAGACGCTACGAAGTTCCTCCCAAGCGGTTGTGGTACGGTAAAATCTACGTAGACTGCCGCGAAAAATTTGCGGTCGCAATCGTGGTCGAGTACCGTACAGGTGGCAGAACCCAGACAATGGTCACGCGCCGAGTGGTGATAATTCCTATCCCGAGCGTTCTAGAAGGCGGGGAGAGGAAGAGACTGGCGTTGACGCTGGAGCGATTTGCAAGTCCATGCACAGCGTTCTCACGGGACAATCGAAGTTGAATGAATACACTAAAGGTCAGGGTGAAATTTTGGGTGCAATAGAGACGACAAGGACCCCGAAGGAAACATAATACCAGACACTTAAACTACGGCATTGAGAGAAGGGCAAAGGGACGAAAACTATAGGTATTGACATAAAGGCAACGGAACAGCAAATGGGCGTGATCTCATGCGGGAGCACAGAGGCCTCATTGATGCCATCGTTGTGCTCGAGACACACCGACAACGACATCAACTTTATTTTGTACCTGGCAGTGTTTGATTTACCGGAGAAACTCCTCTCTGCGACGAGGTACCCCGTTGATTACCACCGAATCAAAGCGGGGTTGGTAGTGCTGGGTGAGAGTATCCGGCTGATCGTAGCAGATCGACCTCATTGATCCCAATTTATATACCTGGTACGAATTAAGGCGACGACGAAATGTTACAGCAGTATTAATAGGAGCGGAGAAGGGGCGTCACCACTTCTATACTCATGCCTCCTGAACTCCTTTCTTGGATATGCCGCGATACCTTCTTGGATATGCCGCCATACCTTCTCGGTCCAGGAGTGGATCCATCAACGCCACGGCTCTTTACCTGGACAAGGCCTTCCCCATCGCGGCCGGAAGAACCAGCGTCTTGGTCACCGTCAACGCGAGCCGTCATGCTGGGTATTACACCGGCAACTACACTCCTGCCAGTAGTGGCAGTTACCAGGTGAATGCACAGCAGCATCCACCCGGTTCGGCTGATGTCGTGGTCATTCGCTTATTCCTGGCCAAAAGCACGTGAACGGTGCTACAATGAGAACAATGAGAACCAACAACTAACTACTTGCTGAACAAAAAGGAAGGCTCTAGCATAGGGGGGCCTTCCTTGCCAATCATTGGATTGTAGGCCTTTTCGATGAAGAGGTTTCAATGGATGGTTTGTTATTGGTTCTTGTGGCGGTTAAAGTTAGATGTACGTTCATGTTTCCATACAAACAGTTTGCTATGAACTCTAAACCCTTGCCTCATTCAACCCCCGTTTCATTGATAGTCGTTCGTCTTGGAATATACTTTAAATTTCGACTGAGAAGCTACGTATGAATAGGTCGGTTTGTTACTACCCCGACGCACCTCGAGTTTTAAAGCTGAGCGTATGTCGGCAGATTCATTTCTCTTTTAGCTGAACGATAGTGTAGGAATATATCTGCTGGTATTTTCAGACATGAGAGAAGATTGTTTCCCGCCGGAAACAACAGTAAACTGTACCTGTTACTTTGCTTAGCGACCACCGCATAAAGCGACGGTTAACTGCTACGTATTAGATAGTGACCCAATGCTTTTATTCCAAGAATGTTCTGAAATTATCTGCTGCTATCCTGCCAAGCGTGTTCTGAACTTCTCTCTTGCCTTGTTTTGCGTTGGCAATTCAACGCCCGGCGTATTATCGCGCACCACGAGTAAAACGCACTAAATCCGCACCTATAAAGTAGTTACTATCAAATAGTGTCCTCTGAAGTACGAAGGTTCAATATGGCCTTCAGTATCCGGTATTCATGTGAAATCGTTTTCTCTTATGATCCAATTAGGCCTCAGTATGAGGTGGTGCTAATGATTATAATCCCTTGTCAACACTTCGCATGACTCCATGACTCCATCACTCCGCTGCAGGCGTCGGTGACACAGGTACTCCCCGGCGGGCTCGAGGCTTACTTTTGGGACAACCAGGGACTACTCGGTCCACCGGTCGTTCGCAGAATCGATCCCGAGGTGAGGTGGTGATGGTGGTGGTATCGCCCAACGGCTACTGTAGGTGGAATACCATAGCGAAGGGGGCGTTTTGCAGATAGTCCTGATGTTGGCGTGGTGGAGGTACCAGAACGCCTGGCGTTGCCACCTACCGCAAGACCCCCCCCCCCCCCGATATTATACACCTGGTATATATAGATTGGGTTGGCGCTCGTTGGTGGCACGACGCCGTAAAACACGCCTCTCACTGGGTGAGCTAGACAGCCAGGGTACCGTTTTCTTTACGGTTACCACGACTGGCGGTCGAGTTACATCATTTTTGTGCGGGGAGAACCTTCACTCCGCACAAGGGGGATGGTCGTATCACGTAGTGTGTATGTGGTGAGGTACTCACGAGGCAGTAACACAGTAAACCCATTGCTGTCTCTGGAAGTGGCCACATCAGAAAATAAATCATTGCATTGATGCTGTCATCCATAAGCAAGAAAATCCACCTCTAAAACGGTTCTTGGTAGGATGCAGCTCACCCTTCATGCGACTCGCCCAACATCTCACGGCGCTTCGCGCTTGGTGCAAGCAATGTCTGCCTGGTCGGTGAAAACCCGACGTGCTCCGTCCCGGTATGTAGGGATGCGAGGGTCTATGGTCATACGACAACGGCCATGCATGATACTGAGGACATTCCCCCCCCCGCCCCGCCCCGCCCCAACACTACAGCAGAAGTCCACCTGTTCCACACCCTGACGTAACCACAGAAGTGCACGCCTAATCTCGTTCACACCCGAACACAACGACAGCAGAACAAGTGGGTGCCATAGACCAAGCTCTACCAAAGTGGCTCTTTAAGGCCTTGCAAATGTTTCCTGCACATGGCCACAAATGCGAGCAATAAGCCTCACAGTCCGAGTGGGTACATCCATGTGCTCTTTCTCGGTGACGTTCTAGATTTTTAGACACTGCCCGAACCAATTGTGTCATTTTCTTGTGGCAGGGTATTCGGATAAAATCATATTTGCACAGAATCCCGGCTACCGTTGAGTCTCTACACGGTAGTACCATAGTCTGACTCATCGTGTGGATATGTTTATCTCCTACATGAGCAGCGTCTGGGCGTCTGTCACCATATTATTTATAGCGCGCTGAGTGTTGTCAATATTGTCGTGTCTACCCCCATTGGAAACGTTACGGTTCGAAATCAATACGTCGCAATCCGTATCAAACTGGCCCGCCATCCCTACGTAGCTTAGAACGCCTCCCCAACCCCAAACAAAATACTTCATCAATCAATAGGGACCATGATCAGCGGTACGGGCCTGCTTCCAGACATTTCGGCCGATGGAAGATGTAGTGTAATCTACTGTACTCGTAGTATTAGCCCACGGTGCGCAGCTTTTCTTTACTATTTGAACATTCAAGCCAGCTATACTAGATATCGACAAAGCCTCCCCCCATGATATACCTGTTTCATCCGTTCTCCCGTGATCAGATATCGTTTAACTGGGGATCCAGCGCCGCAACGCCGTTCGGCCAAGGTCCAGTTTCTGCGCGATGGGAGGGCAAGCTCCTCGCTCCTGCGAGCGAGACCTTCACGCTCTTCGTCAGGGCCCACGGCGGCGTTCGGCTCTTCGTCGACCACCTCGTCGTCGTCGATGAGTGGGCAGGTACTCACTCTCTCCGTTTTTGTCGGTGCTTTTGCTAGAAGAGCGCTGTTAGTTCGCCCTTTCAGAACTGCGAACATCATCCTACATCAATTACAAGTGCTTTGGCCCCAAAAATGTGGATGCAGTTCTGAAGACGGTGTTGGTAGTATCCTGTCGGTTTTGGCGGTAGCAGTAAGGGCCCCGGTATGAGGCGATATTGATAAGCCGATATCTCGATATAAGGTCGGTAAACCCTAGAACTGCTCGGTACTACTGAAACCCGCTCTAAGGTGTTGATCGCCTTATCGGAGGCTGTAGGGCGGACCTACCGTCACATCGAGAGCAGTTGAGGCCTCCATATATGTTGTACAGTGGTATTCCACCAGTCAGTCGTATTTGGCGGTAACAGAAGCGGCGGTATAGTATGGCGACCACTACGTACATTTGGCAGCTTGAGCAGTGGTAGCCGGATGGCAACGATGCATCGGCGTGATGAAGGCAGAGCTGTGTGTGAACGTGTGCTCTGTGTTGTCGTACACGTTATTGTATCGACATACGTAGCTCGGGCGACGATAAGCGAAGCTTTCTCTGTCATGTGTGCTCATGTTCTTAAGCGCCACCCGGCTGCGAAACCTCCCTTCAACCTCCACGACTACCATATGGAAGGGAACGCCCTACTCCATAACGTGATTTTGTATGCTTAGTACCCGGTTAACCTTTTTTTCTAAAGATAGGGTTGAAACCTCGCACCCTTCTGTCAATATTCAGTTTGATGTCTTACTAAAAGCTGCCTGCCGCAGTATTTTGAGATCATGCTATGAAAAACTAAGTACCTGTCATGAGCACTCATTACCTAGGGTGATGCTGACGGGAAATGATATCCAGTGAGGCGCATTGTATGTTTGTATACCCGGAATGTAAGTATACCTACTACCCGGCATCCGCTGTTCGTGCGTGCACATCGCCGTGTTATTTTTGTTGTTCAGGCAACCTCCGAGCGCCCAAGGAACGGCTTGTCCCAGTGGACCTCGTTGCAGGCATATACCACGACGTCAGGTTAGAGTACAAACGTACACAGGAGCCGTCCAGCATCCAGGTTAGTTGGTTCTTCGGGCTACCTATCGCGTTGTTCTGTACAGCGACAAGAAATAAGATAAGAGTGTCCCTCACACCCTGTAGAGGCTTCAAGACTTTTGGTCGTCAGCACAATGTCACCGCGACCAGCAGCGCTAAAGCTTGCAACACCCCGACAATGATGAGTGCCCTATGTTCGGTGACGCTACGTATTTTCAGTACCAGCTTCACTTGAAACGCTTCGAGTCTAACAATGCGCCCCGAATGCCAGCAATAGCGACTAACATTTTCGCTGAGCCTTGTGTGTCTTCCATATATTCCTGCCCGGTTGGACTGCAGATGATGTGGGCAAGTGCAAGTGTGCCCCCCTCCGTCATTCCGTCATCTGCATGGTATTATACCACACCGATCGCCGGGTCTCCCTTCGACATCAACGTTCTTCCTCGTGAACGTGACGTTCGGCACGCCAACAGCTTCGACGGGGAGAGGTTCAGCCCTGCGCTCGCTAAGGTTAAGGACCGCCTCCACGCTACACAGGTGAAGGTGTGTACCGCGTCTCATTCTTATGTCAGGTATTACCCATGTACCAGTAGTGACTAGTTGAACTTGAGGATACTTGGAGATTTATGATTGTTGCCGCAGAGGCAGTTGAATTCGTTTTCAGATATTTGCTGACGATTGGTATTCCATCTTGATTTGATCAACATCTAGATGTCGAACCCGCTTGAGATACCGCGAACACTCGCCTGCTAGCTTCCTCGGATACCGCACCAGGCATCAGCGTCGTGTCATGATAGTTGTCATTTACCGTCGAGCTACGTACTTTATGACCAGAAACTGTTTATTGCCATTAACGATCATGGTGAAGAGTTACGCCTTTACTACAGTAAGTACTATAACGGCAGGCCTTCCACCTACTTGCAAATTATCAAGGCAGGTGGAGCTGCGAGTGCGATCGTTTTTTCCCATGCGCTTGCCTTCATCAAATTTTGAGTTTCCCCTCACTTCGAAGGGGGTTTTTCCGTTTTATACTGCCGTGTCATAAGTCGAATCCCTGAATATTCCTTCGAACGGGTTCAGGTGTTGATTGCGTTAAGGGAACTTCGACGAAAACATGAGATAAATTGCGTGACGCCGTGTTCGGCACTGACAGGATTTATGAGCACACTGTCTTCTTTTCGTTACCAGAGAGCAAACAGAGGAGAAAAACGGACTGCAGACAAGAAGCACGCGCGTGACGAACTTGATTGTAGTAATTGGATGACCTATCGACAATGTCGACGAGTATACGCTACCTGGCACAAGGTACCTGCGGGATAGTACCAACAATCCCGCTGCGCCCTGTGCGCCTTTTGTGTTTGCTGCGGCTCGAGTGCGCTGTAGATGCTATGGTCCCGCGGAAATGTCCGCCCCTTGGTATTTTCTCCATCCGCTTCGTACGAACCTTCCACCAGTATCTGGTAAATACCTGCAAGCGAAACCCAACTGCCTCTATCGCGAGTCTACCGCAAGTTTTCGGCAAGTCATAAATCTCCATGCAACTTCGCGTTCAACACGTAAGCGCAGGGACCGTTCTCCTCGCATAGGCGTGGGGTGCGGTACAGCAGTACACGCATGCGCCTGTGTGGAGTTCGTATCTTGGGTGCGCTCAGTGGCTTCGGCGAGCGCGGGGCTGAACCCCTTCCCCATACATACCGTTAGCGTTCCGCAAGCCGAATTCGTGAAGAAGAATGTTGCTGTCGAAAAATATTCCGGCAACCGGTGTGGCATAATACCACGCAGATGGCGGAATGACCGCGTAGGGCACATTTCTGCTTGCCCGCAACATCTTCAGCGCAATACGTATGTTTTTTTGGACAACATGCATACTGCGCTGCGGATGTTGTGGGCGAGCGGAAGTGTGCCCCCCGTGGAAATTCCGCCGGCCGCTTGGTTCTATGCGACACCGATCGTCAAAACTCCTTTCGAGATCAACGTTTTTCCACGCGAACTTGACTTGCCGAACGCTAGCAATATCTTACAGGAAGGCTGTGAACCCGCGCTCGCCAAGGCCAAGACTAAGGAGCGCCCCCAAGCTGCAAATTCTACACAGGCGTAAGCGTGCACTGCTGTACCGCGCTCCATGTGTATGCGAGAGAAAAGTTCCTTGCGACACTTTGTTGAACGTGTAGTTTCATGGATTTTCGTGACTTGCGGTAGACTTTCCATAGACTCACCATAGATTCGCTGTAGAGGCTCTTGGGCTTCGTTGGCAGGTATTTGCAGGTGGAAGGTATTCCCTGTTTTTTCAAGTAAGGCCTGGTAAGAGATACTGAACCCGCTTGAAATACCGTGATAACTCGCCTGTTTGCTCGACAACTTTGACCACGTTCGTCTCATTGACCACGAGCGCGTCGAAGGTGAAGGCTACAGGATCGAGGCCCTCAGCCACCAGAGCTTTCCCCACCGTCGGGTTGGGCGCCGCACCCACCATAACCTGGAATGAACTCAACCAGTTAGACATAGCACACATAAAAAACTGCGACGTGTAGTAAGAGCGACGAGCCATGCATTGAACACGCTTGAACGCTGTTGACGAACAATCCCGCTAGGTTTCCGCATCGTTCACGGACGCGCACTATCCTGCATTTTGTACCCTTGTTACTGTACAGGACCTTCCCGCTATGGTGTCATCCAACACGACGCCGACTGCGACCACTGAGATTCTTCGACCGCCGTGGCCTGACCAAGCGCTCCTTGACGAGCCCATGTCCTGGTAAGAAACTATCGTCATTTGATTAGGAAGTACCGCGCGTTCGCATTATACGAATAGCTGCAGTACTTCATAAAATAGACGCGAAGCGCGGCAGATACAATATGTATCAATAGTACTGAGTGAGTCTTGTGCGTGCGCCAGTGTTCAAGAACAAACGTGCCAACATGTGAGCGGAGTCGAGTCTTCCTTCGTGTGCTTCATGCACGGAGGGAGGCACGCGGATAGTGATGTCTTCACCCTGCTGCATCGTTTGTGTTACCTTGCCCGGCCATTTTCCTCGGTGATGGTCGATTTGGTTTCGTGAATACGGAGGCCAAACATGCAGCCGCCGACCTGCAACATATGCCCGCATACTCTCTATCGCCCCTGATATAATATCGAACGAAACTACGGTTTGAACAGTCAATAGCGGAAATACCTTCCAAGTGCCTTGCCTATAGCTCACCAGAACGAGAACCGTGATCGTCATTTGCAAGGATGTGTATCCGCAATGGACTCTGACCCCCCTCGTCAACAAACTGAAGGTTTCATCCCTACTTCCCGTACATAAACCGTGTCTAGGGAGGGCGTTCTTGTGGCCCCGGCCGACTCCGGAGCTTCCTCGCCTGGCTTACACGCCCGTTCCTCCTTGTTTCGCATGAGTGATGACACCATGGCGGGTGGCGCCCCGTGGATGACCCCGCCTGAGATGGAGATGACAGAAGTAAGTGGGAAAGGGAGTATGTTCCAAGAATGGCTTGAGCACATGTCATGCCGCCGGACGAGTGATATAGAGCCTAGAACCGCGTGCTTAGTGATAGTGTATTCTGTGGCATGTTTGAAGAAAATACATTCGTTTCTGGTTCGTTTTTGTAAGAGCAGCGATCGACATAGGAGACCCGCGCTTTCAGGCAGGTATATTGCTATAGAGTAGCCTACAGTAGCAGCTTACTCAAAAGTCGGGCGGAAACGGCTGTTGGCTTTACTCCTCCTCTTTTTCACCCAGAAGAAGCGCTCCACCCTCGTGATTTTCTGCATCGACATTGTCTGTTTTCCTGGGTGACATCGAAATACTGCATGTTAAACTAGGTTACATCGATTTGAAGCAAAAGATGACAGAGTCTGTGAGGTAACCGGCTAGTAGATTGTATCAAGCGTGTGTTGTCCGCGTCCAGTAGCGTCCACGGAACACGTGGTAGACGACCATGACAAAAAAATGAAATTGAGCATAGTTCCCAGGGCCTTTCACGGTCATACCGACTTTACGACTCCGGTGTACCTGTTATGTATACTCCGCAGGCTCTCCCCGAAGTCGAGCCTGGAGCGCTGATTCCGCGGTTCTCTACCGTCGAGGACAACCCCCAGACGCAGGTTCTTCCTGACCCCGACTCTAGAGCGCTGGTCCCTTGGGGAGTCTCTCCCCACAAGGACTACCTTCTGATTCACGCTCTCTCCCACGCGGAGCCTGGAGCCGTAGTCCTATGGGTCTCGCAGGAAGCTGTGACAACCTATTCGTGCTGCTACAAGTCGACCTACAGAGTACAACACGGTAGGGAACGGTGAGCGGTGGTTGTTACGAAACGCGTGCGAGACCCCAACAAGCTCCGTGAGTGATCAAGGTTAGATGGTGCTGCGAAAGAGTGTTCGAGACTCCAAACTACATATCGCTATTATAGCTGCCAAGGTTACGTACTCCCACTGCGTTTGGTCTAAAAGGGGTGATCGCCTGCCCACGCCAACTACTTGCGAGAAAAAAACTTAACACCGCAACGTACGAATAACTCTATAGGTAGGGGCGACCGCGATGATTTTACCGACTGTATCACCTTCGTCGTTGGTGTCTTCCGATGCTGCAAGGCGGCCACCGTTGCTCGGAGAGTCCTCTCCGGATGCTACCAGTTATTTCCGGACTGCCGATGAAGCCCCCATTTTCACAGACACCAAGCGACGTTTCACCCGCCCACCCCAGCAATAGAGGCGCTTTTGATGAAATGGCGCCATCTTGATCCCCGTACTTCGTGTACTCGTTAGCTTCCCGGACAGACTGCCCAGTATTTACACGAATGAATATTGATAAATATTTAGTTGATGTTTTGCCTTTAAAAGTGGTTCCCACCATTAATACTACTGTTGACGCGGCGGCATCGTTTTGAAGGCTCACGTGCTGCATGATACTTAGTGGAATATTTATACAGTAGGTCTGTACTGCCATAAATACCTTACACTACCTGATAAAGTATATACCAGGTATATAATATATACATATATATATTTGTATATATATACATAATATATATATTTGTATATATATAATATATATTGGTATATATATATATTATATGTATATTATATATATATTATATATATAATATAATATACATATATATATATAATATATATGCTAGTGTTGGATATACACCGAACTATTTATACGTGGCTCTTGTGTTTCAACATTTTAGTGAGAATGTTACAGTTGTGGCATCTGTCAACAAAGACAAGCATCCCCTAGGACAGGAGGAAGGCAAGAGTGGTAACGTCGCAGAGCTATCTGATGCGTAAGCTGTTGTCCTGTGTTTACCCTGGAAACTTCACCGCAGGCATCTGTTCGACGGGTTTCTGGCTGCGCGGTTTGCACGTCGGACTGCGAGCGTGTTTTACTATCTGCCCCCCACGGCAGAGGCATCCGGGGTTCCCACCGATTCAGCGAAGGCAGTAGAAGCAACGCACCGCATCGTTGACACGTCGGCGTCGGTGAGCAATCGATTATTGTTACTGTAGCCCCTTTGCAGCTGCGACGCCGTTTTGGGGGACAATTTGCTTGAAATTCGAGCAGATATTTCATTGCAGTGATCACTTGAGTTACCCATGCTACTTGTGCGTTAGTCCTCCCAAACGACGCAATAAAGAACCCTGGCATACTACCGTGCCGCCACATATTTCACGTCTTGTATGGGCAGAGGGTCTTTGACACATCGCCTGAATGCCGCTATCGGAACGAGGAAACTTCTTAAGCCATTGGACACCCTATTCTTGGCGTTTTCCTCCCCCTGTGAACTCCTCTGAGCCTACCTGTGGGCCCCTCCTCCTAGCTGCTCATCAAGCTCCGGCTCGAACAGCCTCTTCAGAATACTTATTTCGGAATCTCGAATATCGAATCTCACACAATCTCGCCGCCTGACAGGGGAGGGAGGCGGCATACTCATTTGTTGCTGCCCTTAGTTATTCAATCATTGACAGTGCATCACTTCACTTTCGAGACCACGGGGCGGGGGGAGGGTGTACTCGATATGATGCATGGCCGTCGTAGTATGACCGTAGCCCCTCGCATCCCTACAATGCCGAGACGAAGCACGTCGGGTTTTCACCGACCAGGCAGATATTGCGTGCATCAATCGCGAAGCACCGTAAAGTGTTCGACGAGTCGTATGAAGGGTGAGCTGCACCCTACGGAGAACAGTTTGTGAGGTGGACCAGGGGGGGTGTACTCGATAGGAGATATGTACTCGATCTCATGCATGGCCGTAGTCGTATGACCATAGACCCTCG
>JBBMHQ010061688.1:2064-14782 GCA_037834295.1 Postelsia palmaeformis
TGCGCTCCTTCTTTTACTGCCGCTGCCGCTGTTGTTGCGTATATTTAATCTCGCTGAAGTGGAATTGCCTGTAATCGGTGTAGACTCTCGAACAGTGCTCAGCGCAATAACCAGGGCTTGGTGGGGTCTGACAGCATATATTCCGCTGGCTCTGGTACCTGGTCTGCTGGTTGTGACTGGTGCTACGTTAGGCCGCTGACTTTCAAGTGTTGAAAGTTCGTCCGTTAAAGCCTCTCGGCCGAGCGACTCTTACAGTATTGTGCGTTCTGAAAACATGGTTTCGTTCCACGATATGCATCGCGCTGTAGAATTGTTTCATACACTGCACCCACACTTTTATTTAGAGCCGATGTCAAGTTGGGTACTGAGCCATCCGCCCGAGCGACCTAAACGCAATCGTTGATACACGTGTATCCCCCCTGCCGCAGCAACAGTGTCATCAGACAAGGCGGGGCTGAAACACGCTGGACCGCAAGATCATGGTTCTGGGCATGCTAACAGCGTATGATGACTCAGCTAGACTGCACCCTCCCACGAACCACGCTCATGTTTGTTACTCCGCTCTACTACTCAAGAGACGAGACGCAGAGGTTAAGCCAGTTCGAATCGACTTCAATCAGCTCGCAATCGTTCGTTGATTGGGTTTGTGCCTGCACGCTCGCCGTGGGCTGCACTCGGTTTTACATTCATGCTGGCTTGCCGTAGACTCGTTCAATTTGATGTTTTTTCTCCGCGGCATATAGGAATGTACTTTGAAGCACGTCCTTACGTGGTCGGGTGCAGGTGACCTCCATAACAATATTTCGTTGGATAAAAATGAAGCTCGAGCGACTTGTAGGGCTCCCAAATCTTGCACCGAATCAAAATGGCACTGTGTATACGTTAGCATGATCTATCCCGTCATACGATTGTTTTGATTCTTGTTCGCATTTTCACTCCACAAAAAAGACGGGGCCGTACGTACTGCAAGAAAACTGTCCCTTGTTTACTTTAAGTGTGTTTATTATCTTGGTTGAAGACACATTTATTGATGTTGTCAAATTTTAGACTCGAACTAGGTGTGGTTTCTATCCTCGAATCTGCTATATGGTCAAAATACTTCATGACCGCAGTTTTTGATGTTTGACTACTATAATAGACACGTTTGTGCTAGTTTGAAACACACCTTTTCCGGTAGAGACTCTCAACCTCTGGTCACCCTGCCCACACCCGGAAATTAGCCCCCAGACATAAATTAAACATGCGAATTGTCGCGTGCATGGCCTGCCGGAAGTAGTTTCCAATGAGCAAGGTCAATACCTTCTCGCAGGTTCTGCTGGCTTCGACAGTAATCATCTTAGGGAAGCGAAACGAAAACACCAGGATAGCTACTGAAAACGACATTTGGGGGGTATCATTACCTGAACACGCCCACAGAGATGTGCGCATACTAGGCTAACGTTCCCTTGAAAAAAGAGGCACGACAGAACACAAGACATTGGCGACAACGGCAGACTACACCTGCCTCGGAGTTCCTCCTTCGACAATCGTTCCTTTGGCCGGTATTCTACCGAGGTCGCGTTCTTGATAATACTCAACTTCCTACCACTGGGTATTGACCTATAAGTTTGGGTGACTCGGAAAGACTACCGTTTGCTCGATGATTCATGACTGCCCTCGAGGAGCGATCAGCAAACTTGCCTTTGAGCAAGCACATACTTTACCGAACACTACTGCGCAGGGATGTGGCGAGCTTAGGATGCTAGACCCGCCTGAGGGAGTACGGCGTCTACTCCCACGGCGGATGGTGTGCTTCCGCCTGTGATTGTTCATCGCCCGACGCTCAGGTTTATGTTTGCCTCGAGAACGACCCCGTCAAAACATATAGGTGTTTGGAAGCAAATTGATCGCACAATATGTGCGACATAAATAAGGGGACAACGAGGCCGACAAGTAATCTTGGCACTCATTGACCTGAGTTGTTCAATGTGGAGGATGATATATATGGATACTCCAGTTGACTTCAATTCCTTGCCAGGGGCATGTATAATTTTATTTCCGTTCTCCATAGTTTGAAATACCCCCTGGAGGCCTTTATAAGATTATTCGTTGTTATGCGTAGACAGATGACCAGCAAGTCTAGTACACTGCGGTTCCGTTATCGAGAATGGTAGCGTTCTTTGGACTTGATCTTGGATGGGTTTTGTCGCCCAATCTGCTTTAGATTTTGCCTAGAGATTTCAGAAACATTAACGAACACGAGAAAGTCCATTAATCCGGGCAGAGGAAATGTCCGGCCGCCCCACTGATCACCAGTGCCAGGAAATGACGCGGGGACCGGAGGTGGTCAATGTCCTTGCGTCCACCACTATCGGGCGTGGCGCGTGTTCGATCGATACGTTTGCCGCACAGCTCGTGTTAAACAAAACTTTTCCCTACAATCTTCTTGATAAATAGATGTCATCATGTATAACATATCAAACCCATCGACCGAGAAGCGATTGCCAAAACCAAAACAGCACATACGGCTGCAGCAGGTGGCATAGACTACTCTCAGGATAGCTTAGTACCGGACGCTTGCCATAGTCGAGCGCATTACGTGCGTTGCGAACGTTAATGAGATGCACGCCAGCCTAACGTACTTTCAACTCAGGGGGTACATGAATCTGAAGGTCCTCCTCAGCGGTGGTTTACTAAAGTGCCCAAATTGCCGTTCTTGGTATTTCATTGGACTAGTGATCATCGTTGCAGTAAAAGTTTAAATGCCTAACTAGATCGTCAAGGTAGCAGGTTAACCATCAACTTAAACGTTAGCGTTCCACGCGCTTATTGACCGCATGAAATTCAGAAGTGTCTGTCAAAAAACTTGTTGCTGACTTGAAACGAAGGACTCTGTCGCCACTCGTCTACATCCATGCCACCCTGATGCCACGACTGACCTTTTGTTATTGTCGTCTGCGTGACGTCGCCAGCTCCAACCCTGCCTCCTCCTTATACCATATATCCACCAACCGTATGGCTGTCGAAGTGAACTCGCCTACCCCCCGAGACCACTGCAGCCCCTTGATGAGTAGTTCCAACAAGTTGACCGCAATATCCACGCAGAGAAGCAGGAGAACGCTCTCTGTTTATCCTTGTCAACGTTTATGACGTCGTGGCCGGATGGATAATGTATGAAAATCAACTCAACAAAATCGGCATCTGGGGATAGCTAAAGTCTTCTGCTTTTCAAGAAAACAGCAACATCTTGAAAGCCTCGATTTCGTGGTTACTTTCATTGCTATTTTTAGGGTATATTCGCCTGATAACCGTTCTTTAGTGACGTTTCTTGACCGGGGCGCGCGCCAGCTTCGTGTGCGACGGCTGGCGTCGCCCGTCCGTCCGCTCCACCCGAACTCGTTCTGTGCGCGGCGTGGGAGACTGGATGCCCAAGATCTCTAGCCCTTTCAGCGTCTTTACGTCTTTAGGACTCGCTCTTTCGGCAGGATGTGACATTGGTGAAGGTATTTTTTGGACCGGTACCTCCAAGCTTCGGTCTCCATAGGGAGAACCGCGCTGCCTCTTTGCGCCCTGCCGTGTGAGCTTGTACGGGCTTCCGTTCTACGATAGGAATCATAGCTCCGCCTTAAAATGAAACTTTGTGTGGTTGCCATCGTGCATCACAGGATTTGGTTTTTGGCTCAGAGGAAAATGTAGAGGCGTTTCAAATACAACGATTGCTCGTGATCTAGACCTTAGGGAAATATACATAAACACGGGGTGCAAAGGGAAGGTACGTGCCGAACTTGATTTTGCTTGAGGTGCCTCTGCTTTGCACATTCATCATAACAAAGTGTGAGGTAGACAAGGGAGATTTCATAATATTGTGTGAAATTTCAACAGAAAAATCAGTATTGGAAGAGCGTGGTTGAACCGGGGGTAGTGTGTGCCACGTCTACCGAACGCAGACGGTAGGGCCACGTTCCGTAGGCGACAGGGGGTCCTCAACCTATCGAAATCAAATGGGTCCTTTGAATCTCTGCCACGGCCTTTGATATCGAGGTTTCCAGACACGTCAAGGGCAAGTGAGGCTAATTCGTTGGCTAATGTTCCTCAATCACAGCTCTGTAGCTTTAGTTCGTCCTGCGATCGTCGTGATTTCTCCAAGTACGAGTATCGTGCGCGTTCTACTTTGTTTAGTGGTCCAGTAGGGGAGGCAAGCAAACGCCAGCCTCACCAAGCGCACATTACCAACGCCAGCAGCAGCAATGCCTCGAGGGATGCATTGCGCACAGAAACAGCAGAGCAGTATTAGCGGAACGCTGGAAACGGCTCTACGCTCCGCCACTTCCTACTGCAGTGGCATCCAGACAGTGCACTACCGGCACAAATGCTTCGCGTACTGACCGAACCAGAATTGTATGTCTTGCCACAGCCGGCGAATTGCTGGGGGCAACAGTAGCCAAGCCAGGACACCTTCACTTGTGGCTCACGAGGTCGTTCAGTACGTGTTTCAGCAAAGCATGGCTGATAAATCGTTCGGAGTTGACCGTCGAAACAAGTCAACAATGATAACGAACCGCAGACGGTGAGAAGATATCAGTGAGCCCATATGGAACATTTGGACGAAAAAGCATACTAATTCCTCCTATGTGCCGTTCTGGTTCGGCCGTCGTGAACCACTGTGAAACAATTACTGCCACGCTGTGCAGCGTGCAGCGGTCATATGCGGTGCTGATTGTCATTACCATTTGTATGCGCTTTTGGGTATGCGGAGCTCCTGCAACTGCGAAGCAAAAGGGCTCATGTGAGTTTTGGGTAAATGATAGAGTATCCCACGAGTACCAGTATATTAAGAGCAGACGTACACCCCCTCTTAACGTTTCGAAGTTCGGGCCCCATGGTTCGTAGTATTCCGTTACCCTGAAAAGGATCGGCCAGTCGCCCCGGCTGGGAGCCTCTCTCATGCTGTCTCAGCCTCCCTTTTCAATACCATGAGAAATTTGCCTATTGCAAATAATAAATGTTTAGTTGTTCGGTATATTCTGCATATCTAGAGAGCCGGCGAGTAACTTCTACTGACGTACTGCTTTTTGATCACACACCTTTTACTTCCGTTCATCTGGCGAATGCACGTTTTTTTAGTTCAGTGGGCTTCCCATATAGTGGTTTTCTAGAGAGCGGGCGAGTAATTGCTACTGGTCTACTGCTTTTTGATCACACACCACTTAGTTCCGTTTATTTGGCGAATGTACTTTTTTTCAGTTCAGTAGGCTTCCCATATACTTCTAGTGGTTTTGCAATCTTCCCCTACGTGTGTCTTCTTGCCCATCATTAATGATTCTCTGGACTCTGCTACCAGGAGGTCTCGAGGAGAAAAGGAGGTATCTGGTATGCATTATACTTGTTTGACGGTATATCTATATAGCGGTGTGTCGTTTGTGCGACAAAGTATCCAGTGCGAGGTTGGAATATCTGGCACAGCGTGTGACCCACGCCGTACCCGACGGGAACGGTGAAACATTCATCATGGATGATTGGTGAAAAAAGGTTGAAGCAGCGTGTGAAAAATGATTGCGTGTGGACCCCTCCAGGATGTACCTGGCAGGCGTTATCATCCACACTGTGACACGACTGTCCCTCCCGCTGTTTCACATCCCATCCGATCAAATCGAAATCTTTACCTACCCGTACACCAGGCGCACGTGAGTCATCAAACAACTTCATAATAGGCAAAACCCGCAGATAGGAATGACTAGTCGACCGGAATCCGCACATTACAACTGGGGGAAAGCAAAAGCCATCGTCTCGGCTTGGACAGTCCTCTTTGGATATCCTCCATGAATCGTCACTGGCTACTTTTGCCATAATATTGGAGATTGGCGTGAGCGTAAATTCTGACGAGGCTTTGGTAGAACTGTCCCGAGCTCACGACTACCATGCCGCAATCTGCTTGTCGCCTTGGACAGTTCTCTTTGGATTTACTCCATGAATCGACACTGGCTACTTTTGCCATATTGCAGATTGGCGTAAGCGTGAATTCTGGCGAGGCTTTGGTAGGGATGTCCCGAGTTTACGACTACCATGCCGCAATCTGCTTGTCGCCACGCAGCTACTTCGTGTTGGGTGAATACACTGCTGTCAATCCTCCCGCTATTTGCAGTAGAAACCCCGTGTGAGCAATGGTAGTCGCTAGCACGTTCGATTGATGACGCCCCTACGGCACTTGGTGGTGTTTATGTTTTACTTACTGTGCGTTTCGTTTTTTTCATCCAACCCTGGACCACCGGCATGGCCTCATGCCTTCTTTTTTCAGTGTATTTTTTCCAACCAAGCCTGTGCTGGAAACCTCGTTTGGTATGATTGTCCGGCGAAAACTCTTGACAGGCCGAACTCTTTCTGGTTTGTTTGGCATTCGTCTGTTGCCTTTACTTTTCCAGCGCTTTGCGTCAGCTGTTTACGTTAGTGGCCTGTATGGCAATGTTCGCATACAGTGAACGTCTGCACCAGTTGTTGGTGCTGAAACGACAAACGGCTCGGTGTTTGTACTCACCGAACCACTGCCGCTAATCGTCCGGCTAACGCATACAACAATCAACCCAAGCCCACCTGATCCCACGCGGATGTGAACCCTCCCAACTGAACCTAATGTCACAAACAATCGATAAGAACAAACACGGAGTAAGACGAGATTCTGGTGGGGTCTGCCGGCGGCTAGTAATATCGAGGGGAAATAAAAGCGCCCCCAAGATCAGTTAGAGAGAACAACGCCCGTGGTGGAATGTTTAATTAGTGCCCCCTCATAATCTAGGGAAGATTATAGCCGTCTTGTGGCAGGGGTTGCAATATCGTACCTGAGTATGTGGCCATTGACCGACGTATCGTTCCGAAGTGCTGCAGATGCAAAATCGAAAAGGATGATCCGTATATATTCGAAGAATACCCGATGGATGACCATTTCGGGGGACCTCAGTGAAAACGACCTACGGCAAACTTCAAAAATTCCAATTTTCCCTGTCGTTGCTGTTGTTTGCACTATTTTCTTTTTTTTGCTTTTCACCATGATCCCCCGTAATAGCTTGTATTTGGTTTTCCTTGGAACTCCAACTGTGTTCCACCATTTCGCTTTGTCCGCTGAGGACGTGAAAAGAGAAGGGACTCGGAAAATTCAGCAATTTACCCTCTGCGGTAGCTCGCTTCATTACTGTGAAACTCCCGCGGAAATTCAAAACGCCATAGCGCGTGTCATGACCACGATTATCTGTGAGTTGGGCACCCAATATGTGGACGCGGTGGATCGATTGGTTCCGCCGGCGATCGCTCTTCCTCGAATATGCGTTCGTGTTGTTCTTGTGAAGATGTGTGGATGAGGCACCCTAAGCTACAGTAGTTTGACACCCTACCAAATCAAACATGCTCAGACGATCTATAGTACCGTCCGTATGACGATATACTCGATACAACTGAGGTCTGACGTCACTCAGTGCTACGGCGGATGCAGAAACTTGTTCGATGATCGCTCACTACCCGATGTGGACACGTTTTTCTGGTATGAATACTGGTGATTTGTTCTGGACACGTGCATGACTCCGGGCTACTCTGAGGTGGGAGACCATTGACATATAGTCTATTCGGCCGCCAGGGGCACTGTGTATCACGAACGACTGCCGAAATGGGCTGGACTGCCTTCTGTAATACTCACGAGTACTCATACATGATTTCGCGTTCATCGGTTTCCACGAAAGCCACTCTCGGATATGTATCTATGTCGGGAGCGCTTTAGCTCAATATTCACCTGTGGTTCAACATCGATCACAACGGTGGAACTAAGGCACCCACCTCGCCAACGAGCGAGCTGGGGAATCTCGAGGAGAGTCTACCGTACTACGGTTTTAGCCATCGCGCACAGTGTCATGTTTGTCACTGTTAAGGAAACTTGAGCCCAACATGCCCCCCACTCTGGCAGCGTATTGCGCTCGCGTTTTCCTCAGTGCCCGTCGCAAGCTGAACTGCCGCCGGGAGAACCTTTCTCGCCTTTCCCAATAATGAAGTATCTCATGAAAAAAAGTACTTCAGACGAGCACACGAGGCAGCCACCGAGGCAGCCCAAGATCGAAACATTTCCCCCAACCGATGCACATAAACCTTGTCCTGCGGGGCGCCATCTTCTGCTTACAGTTCGCGGAGGGAGAACTGAGGCTGCTTTCGAGCCAACCCCCCTACTCAAACTACCTTGCCAATACGAGGGATTTTCGTTGTTTCCTATGCGTGGCGACGCCAGCTCACATCTGCATTCGCACTGTGTAGCATGTCCTCGAACCGCTTCGGCTTCCGCAGCGCGGCCGCCCGAGACACGTACAACTCTTTTTTGTCGCACTGTTCCATTTCCACGAAAATCTGGCGGGACTGAAACACTCGTCTACCGGACACCGTAAGTCTAACCCTAACCCTAAGTTTGCACCCTATGGTCTACCGAAAACATATGAATCAGGGGAGAGGGACGGGAAAACAGTTATTGTTTTGCATGAAATGGCTACGGTATTACACCTCTGAATTATCCCTGCTGTATAAACGGAGAAAACTTCATTAGATCATACGACGAATACTTCGGGCTGAAACGTAATTATGGATGCAATACAGGAGACATTCTACGTCAGACGTTCACTCCAGACGTTTCGAGACTCCTCAGTCAAGGAGCTCTATACTTCACGCGAAAACTGAATTCGGCTAAAATAGGATTGTATCTCGGTGAATATTTCCATGGCCCTAGCATATACTAAAACGTCGTTTTTGGAGAGAAGATTAGCATTTCGACTATTTTTCGTTGGACAACCGCATCACCCAGAAAATATTTGGGCGGAAATGTGCCACCACTATCGTAGAACGCGTTGTAGTGTTCTTGCAACGAGGTCCCTTGACCGGCAGAGCATGTAATTTTTCACGTAGAAAATCCAATGAGGCAGGCCATAACTCAATATCGCTGTCGTACATACTACATATAAAACGTCGGTTGTATCGTCAAACTAAATCAAGAAAAGGGACTACTCTTGCTGCTGCTGATCTATCAAGCGGACCGATCGAGTACTCGGTGATACATGGTGAAAGTGATTACCACACGATCAAACGTCAAAGCATCGCGCTGAAAGTACCATAGCTGAATATTTCAACATCACACACGCATAGTATGAATGGCAACGCATGGTACATCTCTCGACAGACAACCAGGGTCCAAGCTCTAACATCCGTGACCACCCGTACGCCATGGATGTATGTACTAGTCCTCTAACATGGGAGGGAATCCGCAGTCATGTTCAGCAAAGTACACATTGAGTTAAAATGTCGTAACACAGTGAACGACCGAACCCCCGCATTTTGGGATTGATACTATCGACGTTCCTTTGCCACAGATATCATCAAAGTGGCTTGAACTTCCTGCGGTGCAAATATGCGTCCGCTGACTTTCCCCCTTGTGCTGCTTCTCGCTGGCGTCGGAGCGACTGGCGGTGAGCGATATGTGTATCAGTAAAACAAGTTTTACACTTGAGTAGGTAAGAGTTCGATGTACTCATTGCAGTGTGCCTTAAAGTCGGCGTTGATGGATTGAGTAGTGTGCGAGGGACTCGGAGAGAGATGCAAGGTGCATGCCACCACGCCACGCAAAAGACTCTGTGGATTATGAGGGTGCTACCAGAAACGTAGTTGGAAGCCCAAACGCCAACCGCGAACCCTTTACGTTCATATACACAGATGCTTCCACTGCCTCATGAATGGCGTAGTGTAGCACAACGAAATAACATCTGTTTCAGCTGCTGCTATCATGATTCGTGCTTCTTACTGCCTCATTGTAGCTCCATATGTTGCTGTTTGAACGCCAGCCCACGCCTGGAACACGTGTTTATTTAACCACTGCGACCACCCAGACTTGGTTTTTGGATAATTACTAAGTCTATTTGCCTAGCCTGCAGAGATATATGTTCAATTGTGTAACTGGAGTTCATCAACCCCCGGGGGCTTCGTGTGGCTCGGGCAACACAACGCTGTATGGACTCGAAACCTGAATGGGAAATAAGCACTCACTACGTAGGTTAGACTGAGGGCACCACTGGATGCGTGTTATGTGGCCCCCGGCACTGAACAAACGCAGCATCTGCACGTTCGTCAGGTCGTGAATGAAGTAAAGGGCCCGCCGCAAGCAGAACAGCTGGAATGCTTATCGACGTGCGACTCTCCTCGAAATTTCTCGAAAGCACCCGAATTGTTTTTAGCTGATGTTGGCACTCTCTCGTCTCGATCTTATGACCCCGAAAGGAAGTTTAAATCGTGTGTGGAGGCCTGTGCCTCTTTAAACCAATCCAGTGATAAAGGAGTGAACATTTCGACCAGGTATTGTCTCAGCGGTCAACCTCTGACAGTGAGCAGCTTTCGCCTGGTATCGTACCTACCATAGGATACATTTTGGATATGGCTACCGTGACGCATAAAAGTGTTGGTTGACTTGCTCGAACAAGCGTTATTGGCGGCGCTACGTTCAGTGTAACATGGAGCTCCTCGTGTGAGCTCCTAAGCTGAGAACCACATAAACCGAGGCGCTATTCTTCGAACGCGGCATTTTTTCGAGTCACAGGGGTTCCAGACCCATCATCTTTGACTTTCAAACCATGATCAGCACAAGCTAACTCTTGAAATCTTCAGAAGTTTTTTCGTTGGCACTCAACGGTTTGATCTGTCCGGTCAACAGGTCTCGTTCCGAACCTCGAGGGGACACAACATATACTTCTTGCTGTATCCCCTTGCTGTATCAAGTGAAATCGTCAATAAACGACGAAGGTTTGTTCACAGTTTTGAATAGGCGGTGAACACTCTGTATTGAGCCTATCTCCTATGCAGCAGGCCCTGTACAATCAACATATAACAATCTGCCCCAGGACATCGACAGCTATCCTCCTACGAGGCATTCGGAGGTATGTGGGTGCATCGATGGTTTGCTGAGGTTCATCACAAGAGTAGCTCTACGGCAAACGGTGAATCATTCTGATGAGAAAGCAAGTCTGACCTGGTGGCATGTGATGTCACAACCATAGCTGTGCACTTACCACTTTTGCGAAAGCAACCAATGGAAAACACTCCGACGATGTTGGGTAAAGAAGCTCTGTCATTAGGACCTGTGCTCCGCCGGCCATTCTCACCTCTTCGGTAGCACGCGTTCTAAAGAAAGCTGTACAGCGATCGCCACATATGTGTTTAGTATTTTACTATTCTAAAGGCCGCTGTTACTGGAGGCCCGAAGTTAATCCGTTACTGCCCGTGTTTTCTTACCACGCAAAGGTACAAATCCCTGCTTCGACATGTGCCATAGTGGCGACACGAGAATGTGAGTTCTCTCTTTCTGATATATCTGGAGTGTCTTGCTCTGCTACTTGTATCGACCCAAGCCTTTCCGGAACAAGTATTTAACGCTTCGGGGGCTGCGCGCTTGAGGAGATTCCCACGCCATCTTCAAGCTGAGGGTGGAAGGTTGATGAGAAAGAAACTCAGTGACAATGCGCATGGCCTGGGCGTAAATATCATGTCTTCAAGGTTTATTGGTGTTGAGTGGTGTCTTCTTGGAAAATCCGCTCCAGTCATATTTGCTCGAGGCAAAAAACATACCGCATTTCATGTAGCACGTGTCTGCGATAAAAGCCAACAACCTCGTTATGATGTGCGGGCAGCGGTGAAGCTAAGGATTCTCCTAGAACCCCCTTATACGTCGACAATAAATCATTCTTAGTACAACGGCGGGTATTGCAGCAAGTCATGAAGCTTTCAAGACGTGTGTTGTTTGCGCACCTCATACTGAACGTCATACAATGTACACATTGGCACATGTTAATGCCGCGATCATCCACACAGTTAGTCGTTTCGCTCGCTGTCTTGAATTTATCTGGATACTTCGCGTCGAGGGTTTTTTTACACAAAGGAACCATTGCATCATCCTGAGGTATCATGTTGCGTGTCTCGACACAAGAATTGTAATGTCGTCGCGTGATATTTGTGCGGTGATGTTGCACACACGTTATGTTTCAGCACGCTGGAGTCCTGCGGCTTAACCGACAACGACATTCCCGATATAGTGGACTGCTTGAACAACGTTGGGCGCGACAACATAGAAGAGCTGTGAGTGAGAAACATACAGGTCGAGTCAGATCCTACCATGCTTTCGTGACAGGTCCTCCGTGCCGACCGAATGTGTGGACATCGGAAGTAGAACCATGATGCTCGAAATGGAGTTTTGGCTTAGTTCTACCGCAATATCGATGTTGGTACTGTGCAGTGCCATTACGCCTGTTTGGGCAACGACGCGGCGTACACTAGAGCTTATATGTCAATACCTTCCTCTTGGAATACCGAACAATGCGCATGTGGACAGACTCACTTGTGTTGACGACGTGAAAAGCGTGATATCTTCGTATCCCCTGCTCCCAGACATGCGATATAAACGGTCTATATGCTAGGAGAGTCTGTAGCGCTCGTGGCATACCTTAGACCAGCGCGAGTCGGCGTTTGTGCGAGGTGGGTGTCGGTTGGTGCTAGAAGTAATATGGCTATACTTACTGCTTAGATCTGCATATCTCTTCCGCCCCACAGGTACATTATTGGCAATGAGCTGACCACGCTTCCTCTTGATCTGTTCAGGGGACTACGACACCTCCAACAACTGTGAGTACGTATATGGGAGTTGTTGCTTAGCAGAAAGGCGTTATCCCGTTGTGGTCAATAA
>JBBMHQ010061699.1:0-14778 GCA_037834295.1 Postelsia palmaeformis
TGCCCCAGAAATAATCGCAGGCGCACGGAACTTGAACTCCTGCGCATGCACAATTTGCAGGAGTCTAGGAAGAGGCCCCAGCGCCTGTACAGGCAGTGGCGGGGCCATATTGTAAGAACTTGAGGGCTTGTCGACAATGTCAACGACATTCGCTACCTGGCACCTGGTATGTAGGGTACCATACATATACAAAAGGAAGTCGCTGCGGTTTCGCGCATGCTCGTAACGTCCGAGGATGTCGGCAAACCAACAATGCCGTATTATGATATGCCAACTAAACTTGTATACCAGGGTATCTAAATATTACCAAGTATTGGGGTAGACCAATAGTTGGCAGCATAGTCAAACGACTACTCTTTTCCCGTTTGTCTTTATCCCGTGTTTCGATCGGAATGCATATCTTCCGCCGTCCAATACACGACACACTACTCTGACTGTGCTAACATTCGCCTGGTTGAGTTCTCAGCGTTATGCTGATGCTGTGTGGTCCCCTGGGAATGGACTCTGAAGCGTCTCATGCCCGCCGGCGTTGTGGTATCAGCAACTCAGCCAACAATGCCAACATTAACGAAAACCAACACCAATCCCGTAAAAGCGTAAGAACATATTTTTCTTCGCTTGAGGAATATAAATATTGCCGCTAAAAACTTTACTAACCAGGCACACCAAAGACCTTCCTCATACGTACACCCAATATCCGCCCACCTGACTAGAAAGTAGTGAGTGTATCCGGAGAACCAACCGGTGGAAGTATAGCCAAGCTGGATAGAAAGTTCAGATCCGATTCGCGCATAGCAGTCCTCGCATGTGAGACCGTCGATGCTGACATGTAGTGATGAACCCGTCGATGAACTTGACGATGTCTGTGATGAAGTTCACGCAGAGTTTTAGGGGAGCGGTGACCTGCGGGCACCGCTTGCTCGCTCAGTTGCACGGCGAAGTGAGCTTTTCACGATAAATTACGAGTGGAAACCAGAAAAGAGAGCCAAGGGTTACGTAGTACAGTAGACGGCCAGTACTACATTATAGCTGTTTTTTCAGACTGCTGCTGGGCATGAAGACATGCACATGCCTTCCTGTCGAACGCTGATCATTGAGCTTCTGCTGAGAGGGAAGGTTTAACGTTTGTATTAATAGCGTTTTGATACTTTCTCTGCATACATATTCGAAGTACCAGATACAGGATACAGGTCGACAAAACATGCCTGGGCCGGCAAAATTGCAAACAATGGAAGATTAACGTTTTTCTCGAACTAACTGTGGTCCCACCTGCGAATCGAACATGGCCTCAAAGAGCCCGCCCAGGTCATACGACGGGACCACAGCCCTGGTATCGCCGGCTAGCGAATATTCAACCTTGTACAGTATTTCATTGTCACTTGCTGGGTCTGCGCAGGACTGCGTAGTCGCCTCGTCTAACGTTGACCACCCGGTGACGGCGCAGGTGTACATGAGGTCGTCGCCGCTGATTAGGTCCTTCTGCCGCTCCAACACGGAATAAGTACGTGGTGATGGCTTTTGAAGCAAACGTCTCCAATAGTGTACGGCCAGCACACACACACGTTTCGAGCTAACATACATGACGTACCACATAGAGCACGATGCTCTCCATGTCAAAGCCTACTGACTAACAATACATCCAGCACTGGGACCCCAAATATGGTATGCTTCTAGCTGGTAATTTGAACGCTGTAGTTGAGCGGACCAATTTTGCACATGTTATGACACAGAGGTGACTTAGGCGTAGCATGTCTGTGGGCTGGTGTCATGCCAAACACTGTCTAGGTATTCGTCGTCAAGATTAGCGTTGTCATGTTTCCAGTAAATATCCAGGGCGGTTCGTGTATTTCTCCCCGTATTATCTCGTGCAATAGATCAGACTGTTCCACAATTTTACAGTTAGCAGAGCGAAGGGCGTGGATATTGATACTTATTCCGGCAACAATGAACAAGATAATATGAAGTACTATTTCAAGGCCATCCTTGCTCCTTTGGATCTACCAGCTATGGTCGTTACAGGTTACAGAGGGCTGCATGCACCGTCGCAGATGCTATGAGGATGCCTGACCTGGAGAGGCTGAACAACGACTCTTTGGTCTCCTACGTTATGTTCTCAGCGGAAACAATGCACAGTAGTATTCACAGACGACCGCGGGGGGGTCAAACCATCCTGGTTTGACAGTTTTCAACCGTCCTCTCGACACCGGTTGTTTAGGGTCGATGCTCCGTTCAAGAAAAACTAAAATATCGGGAAGAAACTAAAAACAAATAGAAAACCCCAACACCTTCCCCCGGACGGACAGCCTCTCCAGAATAGGGGGGCGGGGTAAGTCGGGGGGTGCCTGGTCAAAAAATACCTGTGCGACATAATGAGGGGGATCAAATATAGAAAACTCGTCAAAAATACATAAATATACATGAGAAGCTGGGAGCGAGATGTTATTTCATAGGAAGTAATGTGTTCTCCCGCGGGGTCGAAGATTACGGGAAATAAGAAGTAGTACTATTAATAGCAAGCAACCCGGTAGAGAGCGTTGGACAAAATTGGGAAGTAACCAATAGCAAAAATAGGGCAGAGATGTTGAGGCTCCTTGAAAAAATCGAGATTGAAAGCTTGAACGAGGAAGTGAAGACTACAGAGCCAAAATGGACTAGACAGGGTACACAAAGGACGAAAGCTCTATTCTTGACTCTATGGAGATACACATCCGAAAGTCGTATTATGGTACATGAATGTATGCGCAGAGGATATATTTGTATCTGTTATCACTTTTTTCTTTCGGCCTTAATGGTTGGAGGTCAAATTTTTCATCGAACGTTTGGACAAGTCGTGTTCAAAGGTGTCGTTTCTCCCCCCCCCCCGGCACGTTTCTTCATTTTTATCGCGCATAGGGTTGAGCATACCCCCTTCTCGTCAATTTTCATCGAATGTTGCCAAGTCAAGCTCTTGCGCTTTCCGACGATTAATTTTTGCGCGCAAGGAAAAGTTCCTACGAATATGCACTCGTGAGACTCGAACCCACGAATTTTTATTGGCAGGCACGCGAACCACCTACCTAGCCACCGGGGGGGGGCTATCAAATGTGGGCAGGCAGTCAAGAACGGAGAAGCTTCAAAAATAGGCGCGGTAAGAATCCCTCAGATTGAGAAGGGACAAACTCGAAGTATACGAAAAATAGCAAGAATTCCACGAAGAGATGGCCGAGAATGCAGACCAACTTGTTCCAGCTGTTGGAAAGCATACATTAGTTAGTACAAACAATAAAATAATATGTAGAGGGGCAGTGCAGGAGCGCGGGTGATACAATAATGAGAGCAAGTCGTTCAACAGAGGATAAGTTGATTGTGTGCAGCACATCAGTAAAGAGGTGCGACAAGAGTAAGGAGAAATGCATACGCCAGATATACGTCGAATATGGCTACTGCAGGATGGGAGGAATATGCTATCGCTAGAAAGAAAGTGAGATACACGGTAGTATAGGGCTACGGATAAAATATAGCCTAAATTGTTCAAGAGGTCTACTTGTGGGGAGACGCTTAGCAAATTAGACCGAACACATGTGCTCAGCGGCGATCGTTGCGTCAAACCCTACACAATAGCCTACGCCTTTGGTCAAGCAAGGATGGTGTCACAAGAAGAGTGTTAGGCTTGCCCAGGTTAGGTTTTCTTGTTGGCGTGCCCATACTGTATTGTTGTGGAGAACAAGAAATGTGCATGGAAATATGTGGCAACAAAGAACAATACATATTTTTTGGCGGGATGCAGAATATTTGGGTAGAGATGAAAAGGATACTGAACAAGCAAGGACGAGAGGCAGACACGGGAGTAGTAGCCACATTAGCAGAACAATACATTGCTCGGTAGTTCGGAGATACATGGGAAACGCCTAGTAGAGGATTACCGCAAGCTAGGAGCGGCCACAGCCAACGAAATATTGGACGCAACCGGAAGCAACGCGTGAACAGAGACGAACGAATGTAGATGCATCATAATGAAATGTCAGCAGTAGTCAAGAAATATCACAAAAAGTGTTTCACAAAGGAAGAAGTAAAGAGGTAGCAGGGGCACAACAATGAATCAATGATGTTGTGATGTACGGGGGAGAACCAACAGAAGCCATGCGTACAACCGGAAATGAAAAAAGTACGCATATAATGGGTAGAAGGAGTAGTAGCTACTTTTCGTGAGAAAGGAAACAGGGCAGACGAGGAACCATGGAGCGATAGCGCTATTAAGAACAGTAGTAGGCGAAACATTCTGTGACTTTTAAGCGATAGAATGGGAACAATGATGGACAAGAAAAAAAACATACCAGTATTCTAAAGGCAAGCAGGGTTTCGGTCGAATCGCATCTGCGTAGACCATGAGTTTATATAACGCATGATTACCCAAGGCAGGGAATACGCGGGGCTAGCGGAATACCGTTTTTTCCTGGATGTATAAGTACACATTGGGTATGATCACCCAAGGCAGAAAAGACGCGCACGCTATCGCCCACTATATTTGAGGTATGCATCAATGCCATGATAATAGCAGTTTCGAAGTACCAAAGTATGGAGTCAAGATGGGGAATGATGCGGTATCGGGATTCACGTTTGCGGATGATTCAGTGGGATATGAGACACACACCGGAAGGTTTGCGAAAACCAATACAGGAGGCACAACAATAGCCTGAAATGGAGAGTGACGGGCAGAATCTGGTAAAACAATGCGCCGTAGTTGCATGCAGTGAAGACATGGTGAATCTGGTAGCTGTCACATAAAAGTCGCGAGGAAATGAATTACCGATCGTAGACCAATACGTGTAGAGGTACTCTGTCATCGATATATCAAATACTGCCCTTGGTGAACACCAGCAAAATTAAAAGGACGTGGCAAAGCACACGAGGGAAAAGTGGACGCGGTTCGGACAGACTCGCACCTTGACACTAGGATTAAGATATACATCCGGATGAATGTGATATGACCAAACTATAATATGCAGGAGAAGTATGGGCAAGCGAACGCGAAGTTTCTCAATCAGCTAGAAACAGTGCAGCCAGACGAGTGCTGTGATGCTCAAGTGCGACGAGCGATACCATATTGAGAGAAAAAATGCGAATACACAAACTAGCGACGAATAGAGAAGACGGGGAAAAGTTGGAAATATATATATAATACTAAGTAGGTAAAACAAATTATATGCCCACGAAAAGATTGCCAGCCATAACTGATAAACTTGTATGGAACACGGGGGGAGCAAAAAGGGGAGCTGGAAGAATGTAGGATATCGTAGTCGATAAAGTATGGAAGGATATCGGAGGAACACAGAAGAGGTACTGTATATATATGCGTTTGGGGGGTGAATGACAGAAGTGGAAGGAATAATGGAACAAGGAAAAAGCTAGCGCTAAACAATACGGTGAACTGAGATATACTTGAAGATACGAATGTTTTTTTTATATGGCCCAACAGACTTCGCGAAATGCTGAAATTGCGATTGCGTGTAGGGGCTGAACATGTCAGAGAAGAGAAAATGTTCACCAGTAGCCGGGAGCAGAAGGAGGTAGATGAAAACAAAGAGGTGTCCTTGTGGCAGAACAAAAGAGAGTGAAGGTGAAAGAATTGAGGGAAAGTGTATGATACACTGACATTTTAATAGGGGGAGCGGGATATGTTAGACGACTAGAGGAGATAAACAAACCAAAACAAACCAATGTTACATGGAGAAGTTTGGTACACCAGATGAAAACGAGAAAACGATCGCTATTCTAGGAGGTAGATGGTGGCCACAGGCGGCAAAGCAGAAGGGGCATGCAGATAGCTAAACGTCTCGGTGCAATATATGGAGACAACGTAACGAGCGCCAATCGCTGTTGGAGGTGTCTCTGTTAGGAGTCTGAAAGGTTCTCCGTCTCGAACAGGATGCGTGGACAATGGTCAGATAGCTATGGAAGACAACAAACGAGTATCCCCCCCCTCTCAGCTCCGCCCGTCGCCAAGCGAGGCGAGGAAATACATAACGCGCGTCTGACCTGAGAGTTGGCTAAAAATTGAAGACTTCGCCTCGCATTCTTTAAATACAAATCAAATACTTCGTATGCATTTCTTCCAAAGGCTGCTGGAATTCCGTGATCTGCAAGACAAATAAAAAATGCACACATTGGTGTATGATATTGCTCAAAACAAGCGCACCGTGAGGAGGCACTGCCGATCGTGTCATTATCCACAGAGGTTCTATGTATTATAATGTGCTGCACTGCGATTGACGTGGTTATGATACGTTTTTTTTATCCGCTGATTGTCCGGGCTCCCAAGGCGAGCGAACCGCTATGCGTATGCTTCTTATTATCTGCTCAAACAAATACTTCTCATTATCTCCTCAATCTACCGTGCTCTGGAAGCCCAGATAGCCGGTGACAAAATAGCAAGTCAGACGATGCGGCACAATGTTGAAAATGTTCCAGATGACCTGCTGATAGCGGAGCGTCCGCACATGTATGGCATGCCTCCGTGCATATACACATGGCACAAGATTGGCGCCGGCCGCTTTCGCGCGTTTTCGTGAGCTTCGCTAAAAAAAAGTTATCCGCGACAAGTGCAAGACAATTGAACCAGAGACGAGGAGAGCGTTCGAGCGAACGTGATCATTCCTGATATTTTCAACGTGTACACCGTCTACGACAAGATGTGCTCTACAGACCATTATACTGACCTACCTAGAGTAACTTTGTTGGGTGTACTCGTGCGTGGACATCAATAATACTTGGTCGAGAGAGAAGCCAGATATCATTATTGCAGTATTTATTGACGTCCTGAGACCGTTCTCGCACGGTGCTTTTACGTGCTACAGGCAACTTTTCTACGTGATATCAATACCGACTACCTGAACCGGCACTGCTGAACAAGCATACCTACACCGCATATGAGAGAACTGGCAAGTTGTACGTAGATAGACTGCGTAATTCAACCCGTCGTCCCTACCCGTTGAACATAGTTTTATGCCCTTTGATTTCAATCGTAGCCATACTGCTGTGTATTTACTGAATATGCTGCCTAGTGCGTCTTCCAGCTATAAACGACAGCCTTGGCGGTCTCTTCTACAACGCACCTGTCTTTGATACCTTTCAGTCCATGGAAACCACCTGGCATTGACACTACATATGTGCAAGCTTCCGTTGGAAGTTTTGTGTGTACGTGTATCATGTAGTGAACTGTCAAGGGTATCATGGTCTTCGGGTTATAAGTCCAGCCCTGCGACCACATAACCGTGGTCACAAGGTGTCTCCTGTACGATGCGTTCGCTGCAAACAGTGTTATGGGAGGTAGAACGTGTATTATTACCTCATACATCTGAATATTGAGCGTCGCATTTTCGTTTGACGGGCAGCCCAAGTCGAGCGTAGTACTCCACTCAGGAGTATAATCGTTTGATACCGAGTCCGTCGCTGCCGCCGTACCGCTGATCATAGCCTTCACGTACGTGTCCGGGTACCAATCACCCCAGCTCCCGGCGTCTCCATCCACGGTGCCTGCTAGGGATCAAAAAACAATATCAACCTCTCTCACTCCGACATTTTGCTTAAGGTCATTCTTATCGAGCAACATTTTTTCAAAATTTCCAAACAAATTTTTCGTTTAATTTTAGGACTTCCATATTTTCCAACCCCCCCCCCCAAATATTGGAATGCGAAGCCTTCCGAATATTTTGCCCTCTGTAAAAACTTCAAATTTCCAAATAAATCCTGTTTTTTTGGGAATCTCAGAAATAAATTTGGAAAATTTGGAAATGAAGTTGCTACGATAAGAACGGCTCATTCTTATCGGAGAGCGCTTTTCCTATAATTTCCAAAGTTTGGAAATAATTCTTATCGGAGAGCGTTTTTTCCATAATTTTCAAAGTTTGGAAACAATTGGAGATATGTATCAATATACGGAGGCGTTCTATCACTATTCGTGAAATTCTCCAGAAGAAGCGAAAAATTTAGTTTGTTAATATTCCAAAAGTTGGTTTTAAAAAATGGGAAATTTGGAAGTCTGGAAAATTGCGCGAAAAAAATGCCGAAATTTGGGAAAAAAAGCTCTCCGATAAGAATGACCCTTAGTTTATGCAATCTATTTTGCTTCAGGCTTCTTCTGTTGTTTCGCTGGTTCCAGCAATACGGCATACGCTTACTATTAACACCGTAAGTTCACAGGGCTAAGTGAAGAGTTTATCATGCCGGTACAGCAGCCATACACTGTTGTAATGGAACCGAACAAAGATCACCCTCGAAATGCCTCTGGTGAACGTATACCTTTGATCGTTTTACTCCACCCTAGGGACACCACAGAGTGAGTGGTGCTTTTTGCAATAATAGAGCTAGCTGTAAAGGTACAGTAAGGACGGGCAGTATGAATCAGCTTACCCTCGGATACTTCCAGCAACAACGAGCAGTCCTTGGCGTAGTTGAAGTTGAATAGATCATAATCATAACCCCAATCGACGCATCTGCGTATATGCCACCCAAGGGTTTGGCGTAGAGCACAAGGAGGGGGCGAGGGGGGCGTAGCAGAAGTGAGCGATTCGACAATACAAAGCGGGACAGGAGAGAGAACCAGGCTTGCGATGAGGCCGGGAGCAGTCCGCGTTCAGTGGAGTAGGTAAACTCACTTGTCGTAGACATCGATATTTAACGGATCCAGCAGAGGCGCATCGCTCTTGTCTCCACAATCTTCGATGTCCAGATCTAGGCGCCTGTGAAGCCAAAGTGGGGTGAATACGATGATGTTGACTAGACTCTACAAGGCGGTGACTCTGTACTATTTATGAAGCAAACTTGTCTCCCGCGCACACAAGATTCCGCGACGGAAAACGTCGGCATAATGTTCTCATGGTGACTCTCAACGCGCTACGCATCATGTGTGGTTTGAAGCCTACATGCTGCCAATAAGCGCGAACGACATGGAACCTGTCTGCCACACAAGAGCTATCAAGTCGCCGGTATTCGCGCCGAGTAACACGGTGCGCCTTTAGGCAGGCCAAAATCTGCGTGTATTCGATGCCGACAGCCCCGCATCGTTCCGGTACACCTACGGTGCAAATGGTCCAGTCAGCACCCGAGGCTTCGTGCACGCGTGTTTCAGCACGGTTACTAGATATATGCAAAAACGGCCTCCACTCAAGGAGTAATGAACAAAGAGGGCATAATCGTAGGAATGAAGTGTATCTGCATCGGGGATTGGGATCTAGATTATATCGTTGATGGGATTGAAGGACGTGCACGGATTAATCGTCCATAGGTTGGGTGCAAGACCGAGGTTCTTGCTGCGAGCGCGAGCAGGCATGAGGTAGTCACCCAGTTGGATGGCCAAGCCAGGGGTTTGTACTACGGTAGTTAGGAACCCAGCCGGTATCATTGTAGGGAGAGATAGACCGTGAAGTAGGGTGGTCGATACAGTCAGAGGATTGCAGAAAGCTGCAATACAGAGGTCTGGCCAAGGGAAGGAGTATCTCTCTCCCACGGCTCAGATAATGGAAACGTACTGTCATTCGAAATAAATGAAAACAAATCACCTGTTGTTGCCAGCGTCTGCCCATTTCTTTCTTCTTTTTTTTTTCTTCTTTGGGGTTGGGGTCCAGTCGAGCTGGTATTGGACCTTCTCAAAGGCATGGAAAGGGTGCACTGCTTCCGTCGTCACATTGGCGGACCCGTCCTAGGTAGAGCCGGAACACGGAAATGCGGCGAACCAAGGAGTTGGCTTGTTACAGTTTTGACAGGTAGCATGCCAGAAACAAGTTTACGTATCATATGTACGTTTTTGAAATACCTGGTGCAGCCGGCGTCCCCGGTGGCTTGATAGGTGGTCCGTGGGCTTATCAAGATCAATTTCGCGGGTTCGAGTCTCACCGAGTGCATGCTCGTAGGGATTCTCTTAAATAAAAAATGATCAGCGAAAAGCGCGAGAGCGTGATATAGCAACATCCGACGTAAATCGACGAGCAGTGGGAATACTGAAGCCTATGCGTGTAATTTACTTAAAACAAAGGCACGTACCGGAGGCGAGAAGGGACGATACCTACCTGTGACCACGTCTTCTTCGTAGGATCGCTGAGGGCAAAACCTCCTGCGAGTAAATGTGATGATTGAGAAAAACAATAACTAAAAACAAATAGGCTGGGTACATATGATTTTCACCTGACGCTTGTTGATGCCGGTTATACGCCGGGCGAGTACGATTCCAGTATCTGCGCCCGGACGCAGGTGCTGCCCACCTTCACCTGGCGTAAGCAACGATTCGTGAGGGACGTGTTTGCGATGTCCGGGGCCGACGAGGAGTAGCAACCGAGAGATAAGCGCGTAGGTTCTGCTTGTCAAGTCCGGTTGCGAGCCTTAGCCCAGAAGCACGACCTTGGGTCGAATCAGATCGGCAGTAACAGAAAGTGAGAGGACAGGTGCGCGCTCATCAGTCATATCTTGGCAAGGTACGTGCAATAAAGCTAGTACCTGGTTGTTGCACTGACCGACCGAGAGTTAATGGTCCTCGAAGCTTGTCCATGGAGGTCGGCACTTCTTCACGGCAAGATGACTACTGCTGTTGTAGGTGTTATGGTCCGCCATCTGACGAAATCACAAGTATCGTAGTTTACCTACTAGGGCGAACGAGCTCCAATGTGCCGACTTCGGAACGGGTTTACAGCAGTACCATGCTGTATTGTAGTTGCACCGCATTTCGACTACCAGACTGCACTACCCACTCTTATCCGAAGTAAATAGTACGTACCGTAAATACCAGGTATACCGCATTACGCTGTCTATCCTATGGTACTCCGGACGTGCTGCATGTTACAAGCACTGAGTACTACAATCACTGAAAGAAAGATCACTGTGTTACCGATTAGCGACTTTGTGGGCTACTGGCTACTGTCGTGGCGGAGTACCTATAACAAGAATGGGACGATCAATGCAATAGCCTGGTTTTTATCCACTGCGCCCCCTTTCATATCCATACACATATACGCGACACGTAGCAAATTAATGTCGACATCAAATACAGTGCCTTATTAGCTCCCGTAATGATGTCTCATCTCTATCTCGTATTTATTGTGCGACCAAAGTGCTTACAGCTCTGTAGGGCGAAGGACTATTACGGGGGACCATATGATATAGGACCTACGATTTGCACAAAAACCTATACATTGACCTATTATTTCTCACAAAAATTGGTCCTATTTACTATGAGCCCCCGTAATAGCAGAGACACAGGGTAAACTGAATATCGATGATTTAATACCAGGTAGAACTACCGACTGAATGCAAATTAGTCGAACACACGCCCTAATATTCTCGAGCGCACCCACAGCACTTCCTGATTGAAAAGGAGACCCTCCAACAAATATTTCCAAAGGTCGCCCGGAGCGATATCATATATGTACTGGGCCGTTCGGTAACACGAATGCAGACACATCATGAAGAGAGGAATTTCGCTCCAGCTTGGAGAAGCCAGGCGATGCACATGCCCCATACGTTCAACAGAGTTGCTCTATTCGCACACCTGAAGCAGAGAGCCGATCCAGCCAAAGACCTTCGTGAGAGCCCAACATGATGCTTCCATGGGCCAAATGTTCATTGACCTCGCCACTGCCAAGGAGCAGGTATTTCGATACCCCAGCAGTGTCCGGGGAGATCCCGTGAAGGGCCGAGGCACCATCACAAACGGGGGTAGGTATAAGGACGTGATCACACGTCAGCAGAATCAGTCCAACCAAGATCTTGATATTGACACGAGACTCTGCACCTGTGTACCCATGCCACTGCCAACCATCTGCCGCGGTTCGAGCCTTCGAACCTTCACGCCACTGAAATGCCTGGGGAGGTGACAATCATTCGTACTGCTTACCTACAACTACAGAGAACTACAACTTCGATATTGAGAGGAGGGGCACTGTTTCACGAGCACTGTGACTGGTTTCTCACGCAGTCCGAATGGTGGACCGACGGTGTTCCATATGCGCAGCTCTCACATGCACATAACTACGAGGGCATACAATCACCGTTTTTGGGCTCATCGAGCAGCACCCCTGATAGCAAGACGATATCTACTTACACAACAGCCTCGAAGAGACAAGGCCACAGCAAGAAGAGTGTGCTGCGGCTGGTGGGTGAGACCTTTCTGTTGCCTCGTATGTATATCTAAATATACTGATAGCACGCGCAGACAACGTAGTTTCCGCCGAACCTCTGCGGTGTTCTACTGGCTGGGATCGACACTCCGCAAGCGGTAAGGCATTACACTGCTGCAAGAAATGCCGGCGTCTCCGGTGGCTCGGTAGATGGTCTGCGTGCCTATCAAGATCAATTTCGGGGGTCCATGTCTCACCGAGCGCATGCTCATACGGAGGGGCTTTTGATTCCATAAAACATTTTTTGATTGGCGGAGAGCGCGAGAGCGTGAGTTTGCGACATTCGATGATAATCGACCAGCAGTTGGATTGCTGAACCCTGTGCGTGACAAAAAATGAAGGCACGTACCGGGGGGAAGAAGGGACAACACCTGTGACCACGGCTTGTCTGGAAGATGGCTGAGGGCAAAACCTCCTACGAGTGAAGCTGGGAAGAAAAAGCGATGTTGAACAAAAAAACAGAGGCCGACATTGATACCCCCCTCCGTTCCCTCGTCGCCAATACAATTATCTATGATGGCGCAGCGGGGCGCCGGTACGACAGAGACGCCCCCCTCTTCGCGCATTAATACTGCACACGCGTGAACTACGCAGAGCAGTAAGCAACTGCGCGAGTGTAGTAGTGCTTATCCTGTATACGGTCGGAGCGGACGTACTTTATGCGCCATACAACGAAATCTCCGAAGACGTGCCCCGTTGAGAATCCCACGTTCGGCACAAAGTCTTTACCATTGTCTCCCATGGATTTTGAAACTCCTATATATCTGCCTCGAGCTAGGTGGCTGGACAAAACGTTTGGATTTTTATGCTGGGTTGCGAGAAGGCGTCTACCGGGGGCCAGCTTTTCACAGGAATTTGCACTCTCGTGAATAAAAAGTCGCGACCGACCCAAGTGCACGTACATGGCGTACAGCTTGCAATCTTATCAATGACAGTGCTGTGCCAACGAGCTGGTCGTTCGTAATAGACCGGTATCTATCGTGTGCCGGGTATGTTTTTTTGTATTGTTATAATTCACTAGTTTTCCTTTCCAGGGAGAAGCCCAAATAGTAAAAAAAATCAAAAAGCTATAGGCAGAACTCCCATTCATGTTGCGTGTATGCAAAGAACGGCTTACGTATACGCGTCGTAACTATACTACAGCGAGCAGTCCGACTGGGGGCGGCGTAAGATATGTGAGGGTGCGCGCCCCCCCCTTTGCAGTACCTCAACATAAGTGTCACAGCAGTCCGACAGAACAACAGTAATACAGAAAATCAGCAGCAGAGAAACACATACCAGGTACTTGATAGTATATATTGGAGGCGTAGACAAATACTTCGAAGTATGACCCAGTGCTGCTGGTAATTGTATCAGAACCAAAGACAACACAGACACTAGCTCGTACTCGTCCTGTTGAGGATGGTGCTTGCCATATTTAAGGGAAGAAGTCTTGGGTTGATACGATCGATTTTATGGAAAAGACAGCCACCTTCAATGCTCTCGAAAACGGGAGCAGCATACAGCCGGTACTAATGGTCGACTATTGTGTGCGTGGTGAGGATGGCCTTGAGACAAAAGGCTGGGCCTGGCTTGTGGTTAGATTTATAAGAACACCACGTTGCTGACAAAAAGTATCGGCTCTTTACTGTGCGTAGGGCTTGCTTGGCATGTTTGCTTTTTTGGCGATGTGGGGCTCTTTCTTTCCTGTGCTTGTTACTTGCCTAAATAAAGGGTAGTTCGTGCATATCTACATATTTCCTGTCAGCTGCCCGTAGTGGCGAGGAGCTGGGTACTAGCGGGGAGAAAAACACAGAGAAAACGAACCGCCTACGACAAGCTCACGGAGATTCAGCTAAATACTCAACAAGCCCGGCGAAAGACTGACATAACGACCGTCCAGCCACTGCGAGTTCCTACGTCGCAGGACATTTCTTCGTGCTTATTCTCCAACGACGGGTGATCAAACACAAGCATAAGCTCAGTACACCTCCACATAGCGTGGCGATTCTTGACCACAACGACGAATACAGTTTTTTAATTTTAAATCATCACTTTCATTTTCGAGCCTAACTCGTAGGAGGTTTTACCCTCGACGACCTTCTGGGCAAGCCGTGGTCATAGGTGTCTACCCTTCTCCCCCCCGGTACGTGCCTGTATTTTTGGAAATTATCATTTGGGGGTATACCTCCGGGCTTTACGGCCATTTTGGGGTAGGGTCAAAAAGCGCTCGGGAGACGCGCTCCCGCTGGCCCAAACACGCCTCAAACGAAATTTCGAAGCCCTGGCGAGATACCCGAACCCCATGCCAAGCACGCAAATAACTTTTTCTTGTTTTTTTTAGGCACGTTCTTGGCCCGAACACGACCGCGGCGCACGAGAGAGCCAACGAAGTCCTCCCTTTGACCACATGTGGGGGGGGGAATAACCCCACATACCTACTAAAATTATCTACTCCCCCCGATTGACTACTTTTTCACCCCGTGTGACCGAAACCATACCCACTTTTAACCATCTGCGACAGTATCAAAACGACTACAGCAGTAAGTACGTATCCGCGTCACCGCACAGCAGACGAAATAGACCACGGGGCGGAACATCCACTACTTGCGAGTAGTTCGGATGATTCCCCCACCAAAATATCGGCGGGACTACA
>JBBMHQ010061710.1:0-14777 GCA_037834295.1 Postelsia palmaeformis
CCTTTGGAAAAGAAAGACAAACTGCCACAGGGAAGAGGGCACAGAGAATCCCCCCCCCCCCCCCCGGAACCAACCGGATACATCAGCACGCTAAGCAGGTTTCACCTGAAAAGGAGACCCTTCCCTGATGTACCCGTCTATTATCCCCATCGTGAGGGCCTGTCGTTCGAAGTAACCCTCCATGCTGTCGCGCTCCAGCACCAAGCCATAAAACCTCACCAGCTCGGGGGGCATGCCGGTCTTGGTGTACGCTTGAAGTTCTTGTTTCAGCTCCTCGTCGGTGAACTTGTTTCCTAGACTTTCGCGCACCTGAGCCGGCGTCGGCAACCCGTAGAAGCCGTGCGCGTAAACGTCGAGGTACTCCTGTTCATTCGGACGAGACGAGACAACGGGGGCGGGGTGCGTGTTGGAGAAGATAACGTCTCATGCTACGACAGAGAGGGGAACACGCGTGATTGATGGGTGTTTATTATAACCTAGTACCTGGTACCTGGTAAGGTGTAAGGTCTTCAACACGAGGAGCTCTGTACTTCAAACCAAACGCCGAATTCGAGAAACGTTGCTCGCGCAACCTGACGAACAATCGACGATCAATCCTTCTCGACAGAAATGACTCTATTTGCAAATCCCATTTTAATTTGACACATGGGGTTGCAAATATACCGGGTAGCTCCTCATTAGAGGAGCCCAAACAGTTACAACGTTTGTATCCTCCCTGCCGCACTGTATCGGCATGGTACCGCACTGTAACGGCATGGTACCGCACTCCAGCAAAGCCATGGTTCAACGGTGGAGGCGGAAAAACATACGTGTTCGTCTTCGATTCCATCAAGAAGAAAGAACATTGGTCAGCAGCATCGAGACGTTGTAGCCTGGTCATGTCGATGCACACGAGTAGTGTTGCCACAGCCACAGAATCACGCACACAGCCACGCACATGTCCACGTACACCCGCAGGCAATCGACGACGTTGTGCTTCCGCCTTGGCGTTTTTGTGTTCAGTGGCGCGTTTCTCGAATATCAGAACGAAGTCATCCCAATGGTCGGCAAAGTACAACGTGGCGAAGTATACTGGTATAAAGCCGCCGAGGAACACTAAAACGTATATCGTACGACGTCCCTGTTGCTGAACTTCGTTCGTACTAAGACTATATAAAATGCACGTGGTAAATCGGCGAGTCTGTGCCAGCAGAGCGACTGCTACGTTGCAAAGCGCTACGATCGATGGCACTAACCTCGTCCTTAATAATAAAAGCCCACACAGACTGGTACACCGGTATCCAGAACAGGATCCCAGTGATAAAGACGCTGAGGATGACCACCATACGGCGCCTAAGCGCTCCGTGTTCAGGACCGGTAGCCCCGTCGATAGTAACCAGCAGCACCGGCGCGAGGATGATCGCCACGGCCACGCGTCGCACGTTTTTGTACTCGCTGAATTGTCGGCGTAGGTGGCCCATCCTGACCACAAGGTAAAGCGCTAGTAGTACAAGGCCCAGACAATATACCCCAAGTACCGGAGTAATAATGAGGTAGTCTCTGGCGCATTCCTGAATGGCATTCGTACCGCACGAGGCGAGAAGGTAAGTTGGAGGGTAGGTATGTAGCGAGGACATGTACCACCGATGCGCACAGTACCTGGGTTAGCCTTGCCTGTGCACGGCACACTGCAGCAGAAGGCTAAACGTGGCCCAATGTCCCTGCACATTGAGCCTTCCTTCTGCTGCACATGTTGCAGAGGAAATAAGTGTCTGAGCGGACCATCTTAAGTCCTACCGGTGCTTCAGCGGACGTGCAGCGCTACTGTACATCAGTACTGTAAGCTCTGCCCTCAACAAGAGCACGCCATGGCGATCGTGCCGGACATCAAGACAATCAGCCAGAAATCTGCGGGTGATGCAAGAAAATTAACTACCGCACTATTATTCCTGCATTCCTGCATGATACACTCGTGCAAATACTGCGAGTCCATTAATCAATTCTACCCAACAGCAGAAATGAGATAATGATATCTTATCGGCATGGAAGATAAGTCATGGCACACCTTTGTGACGGGATTGAACTGCAGCACATCCGGTCGACATAAGTAGAACATGTTCGGCAGCAGAAAGGGCGCCATCATGAGCAGTAGTTGCCACTATCAACAAGAAGCACAACATAGGAGGAGAGGACAGGAGGCAGAGGGAGGGGTAAGGGGGTAAGGCGGGACCTTAAGCGAGTCTAAGCATCACGGTTTGTCCTTCAAACAAAAAAAAACGAAACAGGACCCCCATTGAAAGGCCCATCATGTGGGTAAGGCGGGGCGGCACACATTTGATGCTAGGTACCAGGTATCATTTTTGATATATACAAGCAGTGGTATGTCACCTTCATACGCGGAAAGACACTCGTTCTACATAGCACCTACTGACTCTAGCATCGTTGATACGACGGAAAAACGCAACATGCGCTCAACCGGACGCAACTACCCTACGGGCATTCTCACAAGTGGGCACGTGTTGCTTGCTGTTGACATGGGAGCAGTGAAAGGCGTCCCCATAGAGCAACGTCACCCGCACCATCTACTCGAATGGACTGGTACGCATATCCAGGTATCTATTTACGTACCAGGTACCAGGTATGTGTTTATGGCGATGCCGTGACTGACGTAAGTGCAAGCACTCTCAGAATATCACTTCAATAATATATTTGATTATTTGCTCCGTCCATTGAGAGCTATCCTGAGAATTTTCAAGTTCACTACCGTCGTATATATAACACTCAAGATGCACCCTTGCTATAAGACGAACCTCCCGTGCGATTTTCTCGACAACGGAGAGTGCAAACATAAAAGGGATGGCTCTTATGGAAAGGCCTCGGCGAGATGCTCTCAAAGTCACCCTTTTGATTGTGTGCCCCCCCCTTGTTTTGGAGACAATCGACTGTGAAAATCGTCCCAGGGCATGTGTTATCTTATTAATAGTATCGCACTTACTTTATACGATTTCGTCATAGTTTGCACTTTGACCGGCAATATAACCCCAGTTTGATTTTGGGTTTAGACTCCTACAGGGGCTTATATTTCCGTTCGGAGTGGTACGATACATACCGTACATGCGGTACATACGATACGTAGGGGGGGGGGGGTCCTCATTTGTTGCTTGCCTTCGTCATTTGACCATTAACCACGCATCCCTTCCGAGACAGAGCACCGTTCCTACTCCTAAGAAAGACACCTCCAACAGTTGGGTGCTCATTTTGTTGTTTCCATATATTACATGGAAACTTTTTGCTAGTCTTATCCCCTTCCTGTTTGGCCGTAGGGGGGGGGGCTCTATTGAGCAGAGCGCAGAGCACAGCAACATTTATCCGTTGGTTGACAGAAACGATTTAACCATCATGGTTATATCGGTATTATAGTGCCATTATGTATTACTAGTAACAGTGTCATGACTCATGATATGCTATAATAGTGTTTGACAAGCGCCAATTCAAGCGTGGGGCAGACACCGGTAAAGCACTGTTCCTAGGTACCCTCCGCACAGGTCCACGTACCAATACACGGCAGGTCCAGGAATGTTCGTGTTTACCGCGGTACATATATATCCATGCATATACGTGTATACACATCTACACATATACCAGGTATGCGGTACGTGATAAAAAAAATGGCAGCAACAGCTTCTACCGAGTTCGGCGGCGAATAAAAAGGGCACTACTCGTACATACTCGGAGTACTATAGAACGATAAAAAAACGCAAAAAAATGCGCAAAAAGCTGGAACAACTTTCCCCGCACACGGTCGATGGAAAAGCATAACACAGTTCTAGCTGTCCTGTCGTCGTTGGCATCGCACCGGAACATACGGCATATACAAATCAAAGACGTGCCGAGGTCTACTGCTGTAGTACTGCTGTAGCATGAAATGTGTTGCGTAGATTCTTGATTGCGGTTCGTTGGATATCAACCTGCCAACGGCAGTCATTTCGGCCATTGCGGAGTGCTGGCTGCATCAAAAGACATATTATTGTAGTATACATAGGCCAACAGCAGTATGCAGCTCTACGAGTACGAAGCACGAGTAGACCCTTGCTTGTCTCGTCTCGGGGTCGTGGGGATTTCCGGCCACCCAGCACGTACTATATGGTACGAGTATGAGCTATATTCAGAATGCAGAGCTTTACCTTGGCTCTACTATTAATATGATACCTGGCATGACACATAAAAAGGAAAGGAAAAACGATTCTTTTTTCAAGTTTGTAGATCCAGCACTCGGGGGGTTATCCCAACCTCTTGGTCGAACCTAAAACGGGTCGACTAAAGAGGGCCGGCAAGTCCATGAATGACATGGTACACTCTGGAGGAGTGTGCATGATAAATCTGCGTGGTACAGATGGACTGGAAGCGGTAACACATATAAATAAAGTATAGTGGGCGAATTTTTTTTTACCAAGATCTCCAAGCAAGGCTCGATTGAATAGAAAAATAATCCAATAGGAGACACGAAGGTCGTACGCAGGCTGCTGAGTTGCTGGCTGGAAACGTCGACATCGCGAAAGCATTCCCATCTGTCCGGAAAAGTAAGAGCCCTTGGGGTACACAAATGAACATGCAAACTACCCCTACAGCAGTCCCGGACAGAGTTGTTGTATGTACTCGTAGCCTGCCAGGTATTTATTGTACACCTTGTTGATGCTCCTGGGTGTATGATAGTCTCTACTCCTGGCATCTATTAACACTATCAATACTACTGCTACAGCCTACCAGGTACGCCTTTCACGTCGTAACAGGTAGGTACCAGGTACTTTGTTTTTTATATGCGTATCTGAAACAACACCAACAACGCCTACGGCAGTTTTCACCATATATATATTTTTAAATCATCACTTTCACTTTCTAGCCTAACTCGTACCTGGTGAGAGGTTTTACCCTCGACGACCTTCTGGACAAGCCGTGGTCACAGGTGTCCACCCTTCTCCCCCCCGGTACGTGCCTTTATTTTTTTATCGCGCATACGGTTCAGCATTCCCATTGCTCGTCGATTTTCATCGAATGTAGCTAACTCACGCTCTCGCGCTTTCCGCTAATCAATTTCTTTTATGCAAGAAAAGGCCCTCAGTATGCACTTGTGGGACTTGAACTCACGAAATTGATCTCGATAGGCGCGCGGACTACCTACCAAGCCACCGGGGACACCGGACCATGTTTCACGGAAAAGCACATCACGACTCACTACCTACCAACTTGACGATAAAATAAACTGATGACGAATATGGTACTCATACCTACTGGTGTTAACATGAAGGGTGACATCGTCACATCGTACCTCGGTTTGCCACATGTTGCGGTCGTGCCTAACCAAACGCTTCCAGTTTCGGTACACCCTTAGGAAGGCTGCGTTGCACAGCAGGCCCATGCTACACCACGAGAAAAATATCTCGATGTCGCAATGCGACCAGAAGGTATGCTCCTTTCGCCTGTACACTCCAAGGGAAGTTATGACCGTGATCGACCAGCAGGCCCCGGCTAGCCCTGTCGCACAGGCTAGGGTGACATTCTTCACCACGTCTGCCAGGAAGCATCAAACACGAAGCCGTCAAAGTTAAAGATCGAAGGGGCCAGCGGGCCAGCCGCTTATACTATTACGATATACCTGGTAATAAAATGAGGTTGCTCGCACTTTTGTAACCGTCATCCCAAGAGAAGAACGCTGAGAAAATCGTGTTGTGGGATCGGTGGTACCTGTTGCGCGATGAGTGATGATGAGTGACGAGGCCGGGCAAGCCTCGGATAAATGGGCACAGCGATGCAGAATAGATAGACGAGTTACGACCGTCAAGAGAACCATGTGGTTTGGGCAACAATCGTTGTTACAGTAGGTTTGCTGTACTGAGTCGGTCTCGACATGCCTCTCTTTTCGAAGAAGGTCAACACTGAACAGTCAAGCGAAGACCCATCTCGAACAAAGTTGATACAGCAAGTAATAAGAATAGTGCTGAAACTACTGCAGACTGCACACAACGTCCAAAACTGATTGCACTTTTGGCAACGATACTCGAATATATGAAGGGCACAGCGGTGGTGTCTGGTACCAGATATGCCCCCTACGGCCTGTGGAATGCAGTCTACTGCTGCTGTAGAGCGTGTATGGTTTCACCCGGAGGGAACACGCAGGCTGATACCAGCGCAGCGTGGAATAGTCCCCTACCAACGTGGATAGCGTGGCGGCGGTCGGGCTATGAGTACTCTGCTGGTGAGGCTGCTGGTGGTGGTGCTGCTGTGCATACTCGTGCTATTGATGACAAAAGGTCACAAAAGAAATGTATCTCCACGAACAATGGCGCAATTTCGCAATTTCAAGAAGGTCGAAAGGTCCGACTGAAGCTATGGCTAACATAATCACCGTCGACTTACAGGGAGGCCAGTTGGCGGCCCAGGCAATATGGAGCACCGCAAACAGAATCATCAGCTGGTGTATCGCGGACAATGCCACGACCATGTTGTCGCTCAAACAGGTAGGCTCCCAGACCACACCACCAGCGTCGTCCTCTCCAGGTCTCATCCGCAAACGTTTAAAACTTACAGTCCAGGCCGGGCGCCTGCACTTTTTGTCCGTTGTCGCCTGCCGATCCGGAAGAGAGGGGTCACGCAGCTTCCAGGCAGAGATACTGCACCGCTCAGGGACCACCAGCCGAGAGCAGCGCGTTGAGTGGAAGCGAAGGTGATTGGCTCTCGCCACGCTGGTGGTTTTGGGTTGCCGTGGCACACAATCGAATGAGCACAATCAAAGAAATAGATCCATCCAAAAGTGTCAGATCCATAAATGGGAGTTCCACTTGAAAAATGCGGTGTGTGCGATGTTCCGTTCGGCAGAGTGTGTGTGCTGTGATGATCACTTGTTCCGCGCTTACTTCGTGTCCAAGATGTATTACACCGTTAAGCGATTGGTGCGAGTAGTAACAAGCACTCCTTCCCGGAGCGATCTGACAGGAGAGAATGGGCTAGTTTCTTTGGCGCTTGCCGGTGTTGTGCTTGGCGAGGTCGTCTTGTGCGGAATTATCATCACACTCATCGCATGTAAGAGGGTTTGCCGTGTACATTGTACATGCACAAGCTTACATAGTGTGTTGTGATCAGGTTGCCAAGGGCACCAATCCCATAGATAGCGTGATTAACCGCATCCCCAGGACACTCATGCCGCAAATCGCCACCATCATACTACTGTCAGAACCTCCATCACTGCTGTCTCGACCTGCCTCCTGCGGTTGAGGTATTCATATTTTTCGCCGTACTGTTACGTACGTACCTGTAGGCACGTATCGTACGTAGCCTACAAAGTACCAGGTATGCACGTATTAATACCATTAATAGAACGTCAACCGCAGTACAGCCTACGGCAGCAGCACTTCCTGTACTAGATAATGGAGTCCCGACGTATCGACCGTATATCGCCGGCCCTCTCGCACGAAGGAGCCCTATGATACAAGAAAGTCAGCTTTAGATTTCCGAGGAACAAAAAATTGGGGAGCGATTACCAGGTATACTGCAGGGTCATTCTTATCGGAGAGCTTTTTTTCCCAATTTTTCGACATTTTTTTCGCGCATTTTTCAGACTTCCAAATTCTCCGTTTCCATTTGTCTTAATATTGGAATGTTACCGAACTCGATTTTTTTGCTTCTTCTGGAGAATTTCACGAATAGTGACAGAACGCGTCCGTATATTGATACATATCTCCAATTATTTTCAAACTTTGGAAATTATGGAAAAAACGCTCTCCGATAAGAATGGGCCTTAGCCGACGTTCTTGGTGTGGCTTGGTGGTGGTCCGCGTGCCAATCAAGATCATTTTCATGGGTTCGAGTCTCACCGTGTGCATGTGCATGCTCGTACTGCCACGAGTATAGGGACTTTTTCTTCCATATAAAAATGATAAGCGGCAAGCGCGAGAGCGCGAGTTAGCTAAATTCGATGAAAATCGACGAGCAGTGGGAATGCTGGACCCGATGCGCGACTAAAAATAAAGGCACGTCGTACCGGGGGGAAGAAGGGACGACACCTGTGACCACGGCTGTCCACAACATCGCTGAGAGTAAAACCTCCTACCGGTACGAGTTATTAGGCTAGAAGGGGAAGATGCGACACGCACCCGTTCCCAAGTAAGAACTCTACACTATTCATATTAATAATAATACTCTCGAGTAGTCAGTCGTTTCAGCTTCTGGTACCCCGGGTCCTCGCGAGCACTCAGTCATTTCAGCTTCTGGTACCTGAGGAACTCGCGAGGACTTGATCATTTCAGCTTCTGGTAACCACGAGAACTCAGTCATTTCAGCTTCTGCTACCTTTTTGTTCGACCTTTGGCTCGGTACTCGCCAGTCATTCCAGCCCCTGTTACCCCGGGGACTCGCGAGAACTGAGTCGGTTCAACTCCTTGTACCCTGGGGACTCACGAGAACTCCGTCATTTCAGCTTCTGGTGCGGTGCCCCTGTAGTACCCTTGGGACTATTAATAGCGAGTACTCAGTCATTTCAGCCCCCTGCACCCTGGGGGGCCGTGAGGACTCAGTCATTTCAGCTTCTGGTACCCCTGTGGTATCCCTTGGACTCGCGAGTACCCAGTCATTTCAGCTCCTTATTTCAGCTCCTTATACCCTGGGAACCCCCGAAGACTAAGTCATTTCAGCTTCTGGTACGCTGGGGACGCTCGAGGACTCAGTCATTCAGCTTCTGACTCCGTTATTTCATCTTCTGGTAGGTACCCTGAGTACTCGCGAGTCCTTTCGGCTTCTGATACCCTGGGAGCTCAGTGCTCCAAAATGACCCGGACTCGCGAGCCAATGACTGAGTCCTAATGACTGGTAATGGGTTCTTTAACGACCTTTGAAGTAGGGCATTCGGTGTAAGAATGCAACTCAAACTGGCCCTCAAGAAGATCACAACAACAGCAACAGAAGAAACAAAAGCAATCGACGCCCACACGGGATGAGAAACGAGGTCGATGCGGGAACGCCGAACGAAGCAAGAAACGCGGACCGCAGCGCAATGCTATTGTGCGTACTGTATTTACAGTAATACACCCCGTGGGCTCTTCTCCCAGTGGGATTGAGGTTCCTGACTGGGTAGATTTTCCTTCGTTCTAAGACTTTGCGCCTGGACAGCAAATTGGCGTTTCTCAAAACCGGGTCCCGAGTGACTGTACCACTGGATACCGGCACTGTGAACAAATCAGGAGCAGTACGCTCTACGTACTAGTAAGCTGTAGTGCGTGTGCGTTGGACACGTGGTGTTCTAAGAACCGAACGGGTATACCAGGTATGAAGAACAATCAGCAGTACGAACTTTTTTTATAGTATTCATGTATTCTAACAATTATTGATGAGCGTCCGCCGGCCATCCATCGAGCACACGAGACCAGAACACAGCAGCAGCACGGGTCCAGCCACTGCCCTGGGGGAAAGAGGAGGATTGAAATCGAGGGGTTGCCCAGGCGATTCCATTCATATTAACATTAGCCTGGGCCAGTATCCCGGTAACTTACGGGTATGAGAGGGCCGGTACTACTATTAATACGAGTACTGCCTCTGAGCTTGACTGAACTTTGAACTTTACTCGTATACTACGTACTGGTATGTATACCACTTGATAGCGGTACATACGAATGTACGCGTATTACAATACCAGGTACCAGGTACTGCAGTTGTGGGGAAATTTGAATCACGACAGCGCGGATATTCAAGACCCATACCCGGACAGTAGTGGACAAAGCATGATAGTAGATCTTTCTAAGGTAGCAAATTAGGCACTCTGATTGGCTAGGGGTATGTTTTACGCGGCTCAACCAACTTGAGTCTTTCCCAGTCACAGCATCCCGAGTGAACCTAGAGTCTTCCCAAGCTCACAGCATCCACGCCGGCCGAGACAGCGTAGAGTCTTACCAAGGACAGCATCCCAGCACTGACCCCTGGCATAGGGTTCGAGTTAGGGTTAGGATTCGGGTCCGAGGGTCGGCTTCAGGCTTCAAACACAAAACCCCCATAAAGATCTGCTATCAAGGTCTGTCCACCCCTCTACCCGGATGTTGTCTGGTCCCTGAGAGCTGTCCCGTGTGTGGGAGCCACGTTGTTGCGGCGATTTTATACTTTTATGATGAACGCAAGACCAGAAACGGGGTGATGGATATGAAATGTCCCCGTAGTCGTGGTTTAAATATCGCCCATGTGGGGCGGACTGGCGGGACTGCTATGAATCAGCCTGCGACTGTGCCGATCGTGCCTGAGCACGAGGGGAACTACCGGACTTTAGCCCACGTTGGTTGCTCAGCGAACCTCTGCGGTCCATTTGGACGGTACTTCGAGTAGTGGCACTTTCACATAAAGTAGCCGTGGTGTATTTGTAAAAGAAGTTGTCGAAATCCGCTCAGATCGCAGCGCTGGCAACGTCGCGCACCGCGAAACCAACACTGGCAAAGGAGACCGAGCCGACGACGCCAAAATGTGGGGCGGAGCCCTGGGCAGGTTATCTCTTGTGTGGTTGTGGTGTGGAGGGCACACCGAGGTGGAGCGGTGCCTAGGGTCTTCACGGGACGGTGGAGGACCACTGGTGACAATGAACTTGTGTGGAATGAAGCCGTACAATCTAGTGGAAGGGGACCTGATATCCACACCTGAAATATATTCGTGGTCGTGATTATCAGCCCCTCACCGCTGCTACTGTTCGCCTTGTATTGTGGTGTAACTACTTGTGGTCTAGTCTGAATTCTTAAAAGACAGTTTTTACAGGTACGTTTTAGGATGGACCCACGAATAAGATAGGAGCTATATCCATAGCAAAAGCATAATACTCACTTGTTGGGGGATGCCAAGAAACTTGGACTAAAAATTTGCTCAGCGGCGAGCGCTACACCAAAGCCTACAGCAATGGTAGACCATCCGACTCAAGACTTCCGTAGATTCAAAACAGGTGAATAGGATTTCACGGGGAAAAAGTAGATGATACCAGGTACTGATTTCCCGTGATTTTCCCCTATCCCCTCAGCCCGGTCTCAAGTCGGGAAGAGAACGCCTGTACTCTATATACGGCCCACGAGCGCACGTTTTCGTTGTGCATGTGTGCCTTGTTTCTCCTCATGCATTTCGTACAGGCGAGGGGGAGTCGGACGTCAGTGGAACTGCCTAGTATACTGCTTGTGGATGAAGATGGTCATTCATATAGCATTAAGTCTATCGGATATGTTGTAAATCTTCTTCGTTTTCTGTTGCTCTGGCACTATTGTATAGTCTGCTTGATATGCAGCAGATCTTGCTGCACCGAAAAAAGAAACACAAAATGTTACAGTATACTAATTTCACAAGGGTCATCGTTCGGCTGCCGGGAAACGGCGCACATCGTAACTTCACGCTACATATAATATATACCTGGTACTGCTGTGCGTTACAGCAGTGTCTTCGTTTCATGAATACCGGTATGTCATACTACATTTCCACCTTTGCGCTGTGTGCTTTTGGTGAGTGTGGGGGTCGACTCCAGCGGACGTTCATGTTGAAGAAGTATATTGACTATGAGCAATCGCGGGCATGCCAATTCTCTCCGATTCAAGACGGTTTCTAGTCCTGATCCGGATTGAGGCCCACACGGTCTTGAAATGGTAAAATGCGAACACCTTGTTTTGGGTTTTTTCACGCGATGGTCTAGAAAGGAGTAAACCACTCTACCTCGGGTATATAAATTATTATAACTAGTACCTGGTATATGCTTAAGGTTGGACATGGATGGTGTCACAGTATGACGTTATCGTAAGGTGTGCTCAAATACATTATTCCAGTTGGTGGGCCCGTACTGGCTGTATTAATCTGGTTTGTTTTTTCGCTTCCCCGGCCGTTCGTAACCGCAACGTAACCTGGCCACCGTCGTGCTGCTGCTGGTGCTCCTCTACCCGTGTACCTGGTACTCTGTCACTACCCTAAAAAGACACGGAGATCGACTGGATAGCCTACATGCAAGAAGTCAAGGGTTTTCTGGATGGAGAGAGAGACTACTACAACCTCCGGGGCGATACCGGACCGCTCGTGTACCCGGCAGGGTTTGTGTACGTCTACTCGGTGAGGGCCGAGACAGCAGTGCCGCGGTGCGAGTATTTAGTGTAACATTTGTTGTCGTGACTTGGGATCGGATAAGTCAGCTGTCCCTCCCTATATATCACATGTACCTAGTGAAAGGCAAGCCAGCTGTCACTCCCTACGAGCACTACTATGTACGCGAATCCGAATACAGGAGTATGATGCTGATGTAGCTTGCGGATGCGATGTCGAGGCTATCAGTTGGACGACGCGAAGATTGACCATCTTTCCTTGCTTTCAAATCTCAGTACCCGGTCACGTACGATGTGTTCGCTTGGGACTTCGAGCTGGTTGACTCTATCTAAGTCGCCGACTACCCATTAATTGACTAGGTATTACAGACACAGCAGCGGTGCCAAGTGTCCGATTATTGGGTCTCCTTGCTTGTAGGAAGGCTTGCTTGGTTTTATCATATATTTCGTGGGCAAACTATAGCCAAAGAGCTAGGGATGGGGCCCCGGTCCAACATGTGCTGCAAGTATTACCACGCTGGTATGCCAACGGCTTCCTCAGCGGAGGCAGCTCCTTCAGCGGGGCCCTCCGGGGGGGGGGGCGGCGCCCCCCCTTTCGCCAGCCGGGAGGTAGCAGCGGGTCACGGCTTCACCGCGAGCAGTTCGACATCGCCAAAACAGTGCCCTGTTTGGATTTAGTGACTGGTTGCTGACGCGTTTTCGCCAGCCAACTAATAGCTAGCGTGAAGTCCTCCCAAACCGCAGCCTCATCAATGGCATTTCAAAATTGTACATTCTCCAGTACTTTTCTAGTTTTGTACGTGCCAATATATTTTTTTTCCACACGGTCATACTTCGTACATCGTGACACTTCTGCATCCTTGTACGTAATGTATATCCCGCCATCTAACCGAGACCCTGTGACAAAGCGTCCAGCTTACGCGGGTGTTGTTGGAAATCGTTTGTCACTTTTTCCACGATACCTACTGCAGTTGCTCTACTGGGTGACGGACAGCGGCAAGGATATCGCCATCGCCCAGTACGTGTTCATGGGCGTGTATGTGTCTATGATGATGCTAGTGTTGTCCATCTACCGGCGTGCTGGCAGCAAGACGATGCCTCTCTGGTCGATGTTTCTCGTTTGTGCATCCCGAAGGTAGGCTGCTACCGAAGGAAGACTAGCTTTAAGACGAATTCCTCGGGTTCAACAACCAGAACAAGTAGTAGCTTGCTTGACGCAAACCACCACTACTGCACGCGGTGAATTTCTAGGCAGCCTTCAGACTCGCGACGTGCACATTTACAGAGGGGTGGGATCCGACAATGGTTAATGATTATTTATCAAACCATCACTATTCGTTGAACCTGCCGTTCCTGTTCAGGTTGAAATATGCTGGTAAATGCTAGCTGAAACGCCCCTCGATGATATTTCGGTATGAAAAACTCACGTGACAAGGCTTTTGCACACGTCCTCAATGACTGGGTGCCGCCACTGACTTTGTCCGCGACAGGGTTCACTCCATCTTCGTCCTGCGGCTGTTCAACGACGGGGTGGCCATGTGGCTACTGTACGCTGCAATATATCTGTTCCTCCTGAGCAGGTGCTTTGGGCGCACGCATTGTCGCAACGGTAAATCCGGACCATTTTGTCGCGCACGCAACTTTCAATATGTAAACGTGTCGAGAAACTGTTTGGTGCTGCCGTTTCAGAAGCCGCCATGCAGTAATGTATTGATAGCAATAGGATATTCATCGACACGATCGCAGTTCGCCCACGTCACGGTTCAGGTGGCGTTTGGGCTGCGTGAGCTTCAGCCTGGCGGTGGGTGTTAAGATGAATATACTCCTCTTCGCTCCTGGTTTGCTTCTCCTCCTGCTTCAAGCAAACGGCATCGCTGGTACCGCAATATGCTTGTCCATCTGTGCCGGAGTGCAGGTAGGGGTGGAGGCACCTTGGTATGATGATAGCACGATGTGGTACTGCTTCGGAGGCGTCTCATGACCGCAGTATGCAAACGTAGCGATTAACCGACTTGTGAACACCAGCCTTGCACAGAAGTGTAGAGCTTCCGTTAAAAATCGCACCATTCGGGTGCCCGAGGTACGGTAACTTATTGGCATTATAATTTCGTATTGAACTGTTACCATCGTCGTCGCCAATGAGCGCATCTCTGTTTTTCTATCTCGGCCCTCTTCTCTTGTGTCTGTCGTGTGCGCTGCAGCTGCTTCTGGGGGCGCCGTTTTTACTCCAACACCCCGTAGCATACGTTGCCCGATCGTTCGAGCTCGGCCGGGTCTTCAAGTTTGAATGGACTGTCAACTGGATTTTTTTGGGCGAGGACGCCTTCGTGAGCCCGGTTCTGTCGGTGATTTTGCTGGCCCTAACTGTCTTAACTCTTACACTCTTCGCCGCGAAGTGGATACGATCGGTCGGAACAGCTGGAGCAACCGATGCTAGCTGTGGAGATGCTGCGCGAAAGGGACCGTGTGTGGATACGGACAAGCAAACAGGACTGGACGAGTCTCGCCGTGGTGGCGGAGGTCAACAGCTCCTCCCGCAGTACCTCGTCAAAACCCTCTTCATGTCAAACTTTATCGGCGTTGTCTTTTGCCGCAGCTTGCACTATCAGGTGCGCACGGAGGCGATTATTGTTGTGATTGGACCACTGCGCTTGAAGGCTGATGCTCGAGTGTACTGGTACCCCGCTCTAATATTCAGAGCCTGAAAAG
>JBBMHQ010061721.1:0-13063 GCA_037834295.1 Postelsia palmaeformis
AAGAGAAAGAGAGAGAGGGAGAGGGAGAGAGAGAGAGAGAGAAGAGAGAGAGAGAGAGAGAGAGAGAGAGAGAGAGAGAGGAAGGGAGAGACAGAGAGAGTTCCACGCCTCGGATGGCTCATGACCTAGATGGTCGATTCCCACTTCATGATTATATATTTCAAACTAAATGTGTTTCTGATCTGTATTATCTGTATGATCTGTATGATCTAGCTCATGTTGCCGGGTGGGATCCGTAGTATCTGCTTCATCTACGTACTGCAGTACATGTTTCCTGGGTTGGATCTGCATCCCCTATAAGGCAGATCCTGCACAACGTGTCACCTGCTGGCAGTGAGGTACTAAATTATGTACATACACAGATCGCCATCTGTCCCAGGTGCTGGGGGGGGAGGTGCTTGCTCTATCGGAACCTGGTGGTGTTTTTATTGGCTGGCGATCGGCTGAAAGTTCTTGACGAAATAGCTGCAATAGCTGCAATGCGTAATAGTTTCACGTGTCGTCGGCGGCTTATATTTTGATTATTTCATGAGAAATCACGTTGGTTATATAGCGTTGCAGCGAAACGCTTCGCGGATCGTAGTATGACTTCGCCACCCGAAAAACTTTTCACACGGAGCTTGCAAAAATGAGTTTAAAAAAAAGGAAATTGCCTTCCACTCAGCGCGGGAATGTACCGGACGTTTGGTCTTCATGGTTTTTCTCCCCACGCCCAGCCGTTCCTACTCATCCGTCCAGAGAGGTATGAGAGCTATGGTAGGATGAGTCACAAGTGAGTTTTTTTTTTCTTCATGTTTTGTGAAAATTAATGGTGTATTTACAATCCAGGCTATGCAGTGTTTTTTGGGACACTTGGTCGGGCTCTCGGCCTGTTGACGCGAAGGGGGCGGCATTTGTTGTGGAATATCTGTGTGAGTATGCGTGTTCTTTGAGGACGCTGCTACCGAGCTCTTTCGTTCAAACGATGGCAGTAACCTTACACAGCTACGTGCAGCGTTGTGCGTGCTCGCGTGAGCAAGTATGTCCATTCACGCTTGCGAAGCTAACCGTAGTACTGATGCAGTTCCTACTGCGGGTTGAATAACGTAGTGTATTCGCTCCAACCACGTCGTCCATGTCAACCACGACAGTCATATCTACCATGTCAGTCATGCCAATCCTGTCGGTGATGATTTAAAATGTTGACCATGTCAGCGATGCACCTCATAAGGTAGGGTCCTCGTGCGGCCTGCATACCGTATCATATAGCCTGTTCGATCGAACCATGCCGACCATGCCAGCCACGTCGAGCATATCATCGACCGCCATATCAACCATGTCGCAACATGCGAAACCATGTCGGCCGCATCAACCATTTCAATGCCAGCCATAGCAACGATGTCAACGATGCCAGCCGTGTCACCGGTATCGGTCATGCCAGCCGTGTCAACCATGCCAAACACGCCAGCGGTGTCGATCTTGTCGACCATGTCCATAGTCGCAGTTGCCCAAAACGTCAATCGTGTCAGTCTGATCAACCATGTCAGCCATGTCAACCTTATCAACCATATCAGACTTACACCTAGTACGGTAGGACCAGACGACTGAGGCGTGACCTGTCTGTTCCCTGAACCGGCCAACTCCGGCGGCATCATCCCCGCTCATGACATGAAATCACAGTTTTCCTACCTTTCGAGCGCGTTGTGTGCGGCTACGTAGCTCTGGTCCGTTTGCGATAGCACCTGCCCCCGCCGCCGCTACCCCCGACAACCGACGCTATTTTTTGCAGGACCCCGTTTTCCGAGTAAGAAAAGCGACGGCGCTAAACCTTCACAAAATTTGCAAGGTCGTGGGGGATGCGGGCATACAGCGCCTCCTGCCGGCGTACGTTCGTCTGACAAAGGACGACGTTTACAGGGTGAGCACTGGCTAAAGGGGGTCTCCCATTGAGGGCCGCGGTACCGTAGAGGGGGTACTGCACTCGTGCCTTTTTTTGTCAGGTTTGTCACATGATAAGCTCTCTACACGCACCTTATTTTCCCGAAAGCCGACGTGTACGCGCAATCTGATGAATACCCCATCGGCTATGCTTCAAAGGCATGTGTCGCTTGTTTTCGTATAATGTTGCGCAAATGATATATTTCGAAGTAATTTTGAAGATGTACTACCCCTCGGACTTATAATCGATTCCCACGTTTTAATCTAGCTTTTTGGAGGCAGACATATCAGATAGGTAGATCCCTGATCTGTATGATCTAGGTCATGTTGTTTTGGGGTCAGAGCCGTGTCATCGGCATAATCTGCTGTAGACGTATCTCCTAGGTTTGATCTGCACTACGCAAATCCCGCACAGCTTTATCCCAACGGCAAGTTAGAGGATCTATACATTATTTAGATTATGTAGGTGATTTAGATTATTGAATGATTCAGATGATGCAGATGATTTAGGTGATGATCTATCTGGTCTATCAGGGGTGTGATCAATTCTTAGAGGCGTGCTACGAGGGAGGTAGGCAATAGTTTCTGGCCGAAAAAAGTCTGACTGACCCAGCTCCTTCACCCAATATCGTTGGAATACGTATGGTGTTTTTCACACTATGCAATAATGTTGGTGACACCTATTAATTACAGTTCATCCGGTTGCACTCTTAGCTTGGTTCAAAATCATTATTTGTGAGTTGAGGTACAGATCCTACACCACGTGAGGAGCTTCAGAAAATTATCAGAAAACCCAGGTGCCACCTCTGTCGTGGCACGCGTCTTGAGTATTTCCTGAGGTCAGTATTAATAGGTTAAGAGCCCCGTCAGAAAGAAATGAAGTGTTTGGATGCGAGCCAAACCGGCCTACCTTGTCGCGGCCATCGATTCTCATGTCGTAACTGTTTGCTTCGATGTCCGCCCGAAGGGGCATTCGCTCACCCAGTCCTAGGATGGACGGTGTGGTTGCCAACGGAAACAGTAGAACACTATCACACCGGTGATAACTTTCATAAGATAGCACACCCCCTCGGATGTCTTGGGAAAAAAAAAAAACTCGACAACGGGAAGAGTGAAAACACACCTATTAATAGCGATGACACGTCTATGGAAATATCTTGAGGAAATATCTCGACGAGTCCAACTTTTTTTTCCAAAGCCTCAATTTTCGTTTTATGCCCCCCCCCCCTCTAGTTTTTGGAGGAAGTCGGCGCAGATGTTCGTCGCAGAGGGGGTGTTATGTTATCACCCGTGTGACAGCGTTATGTGTACGGTATACGGTAAGTTGTTGTTGGCTCCGTCGACCGCTCCACTCCACTCGTACCTGTCGCAACAACTTTGTCACGTGCGCTCTGGCGCCATGTTGTTCACCTGTGTTTGGTTCCCACGTTGTCCACGTCGTCGGTGTTAGATGCGCTTTTGTGTCACGGGGAAATGTTGGAATCGGAGAACCAAATAGTGGAATCGGAAAACCAAATATTACGGGGGACCATATCGAATAATAGGACCTACGGTACACACAAAAGCTTATACATTTCGCTAGCTTTACTATTAATAGCAATATTTCGTCCTATTTAGTATGGTGCCCCGCAATAGTACAATCGGAAAACCGGATAGGGGGCGTGAGTATGAAAGGATACAAGGTTTTTGAGTCCATCCAGGGTTGTGATTGCTATGATATGGTGATATGCCCCCCATGGTGGCAGGTGGACGTGGGGGTATGCTCATGCGTCATGCATGGCCGTAGTCCTCACGCCCGTACGATGCCCGGACGGGGCACATCGAGTTTTCACCGACCAGGCATACATTGATTGCACCGAGCGCGAAGCGCCGTGAGTTGTTACGCGATTCGTATGAAGAGTGAGCTGCATCCTCCACTGAAAACCGCGTGTGCGGTGGACTTGCACATGGACGACAACTTCGAAATCACCGGGCGCTCTCCATTTTTTTTCGGTTTCGGTTGTTGTGTTCTCCCTCGGGCAGGTGCGGAAAGCGTGCGCGGATGCGCTGGTGGAAATGAGCAACGCCGTTGGCGCTGAGGTATGATATATTCGTACGTGGCTGGCGACTTGAGACTACCCAAATCGGTTTCACTTGACCACTCCACTTCACTACTCCTGCTGCTACTGTCATCGGTTTCCTTCTCCTGTGACTTGTGATAACGGTCTTGGTTGCCTCGTATGTTGTTCAGCGAGGTAGTCGGAACGAGTTGGCGTGACGGTTCGGTGGGTGTCTCCGGATGGGTGTTTCCCGATGGATCGCTAGTCTCTTGATGGTCTTCTCTGAAGTTGAAAATGTTTGGGACTTAAGTGAGCACGCCATTAAATGTAGATACCAAGCGCCATGTCTACGGGCAGACAAACAAACCAAGAACAGAAGCAGGAGCAGCAGCAGCGGCATTCCAGTACCTTGGGGTTTCCGAGGATGCATAGGACGAAACAAGACACGGATATAGCATCGGCCACACACGTATGAGTACCAACGCGGCCGAAGCTTTGCTGCGTTCGGGAAATGATACGGGCAGAGTACGGAACTACCTGGTACACTTTGAGCACGCTCGCATGAGTCAGACTATTGGGCACTTTTTTGTACACCTGACTCGCAGCATGATACTTCTACTACAGGGGAACTCACAACTCTAGTAATCAGAACCAAATGTTGTTGCTTGTTCTCACATGAAGTGATCGCCGCGATACAATTCAGTCCGTGGTCGCAGGACAGGCTCCATTCACTCTGGAGGGGAACGGGAAGAACGAATATAAAAAACTATCAGAGAATAATATATGATAGCTGAAGCACATCCACACCTCAGACGAATCTAAGCAGTGAAGTCCGCGCACGTACGTATCAGGCAGGTACTTGCGGCACGCTGTACAATTTGCCACGGAAACCGAGAACACGGCATAATACCCACAAGAAGAAGGCAGAATAAAAAAACAACTCGACGTCGAAGAATCGAAATCGAAATAAAAATACTTCAGTGAAAAACCTAAAAGGGAAGAGAAAAATATAGGAACAACTGAATAAAAAATTCAAAAATAGGAGAGTCGTACATTGTTTTCGGGTCCATCTTGACATCTGATTACCGCAACTATTAGTGATGCTCCCCCTATGATTATGAATAGGTACATTAGCAGTTAACCCTAAGTTTACGTGACACTCTTTCCCTGTATTTAAGGACACTTTGTATGTTAACATTGACTCAAAACGAAGCTTATACGTAGCTACAGCGCTTCTCCTTTGTTTGTGTCTGTTTGCCTGCGCCTCAAAACATTTCCCTCGCGGGGGGTGATCTTCTCTGCCGCTGACTGTACAAGGTGCCTCCTTTATTTCTGGGTTTTTGGGTGTGTTGTTTGTCATCGGCTGCACAAAAGTCTTTAGCGTTTCCCCCCCATTCACCCATCGTTCCAACCAGCCAGCCAGCCATTTCTTTCCTCCATTCGTGCACCCGTGTGGTGCTTTGTTCGTCCGCTTTCGGTCCATTGGACTCAACGGCCCATCTGTCCGTATAATTTCAGTGCATTTTGCCGATGAAACTTGCCGACTGAAATCAAGCATCTGGAATCAACCGTCTGGAATAAATCCGTATTCTTCGTACAATGTGTCAATGTATTTTTCCGGCTAAGTCAACCAACATGGCTTTTTGCAGATGAAATCAATCATAATATATCAACCATCTGGAGCCAATCCATATACTTCGTACATGTGGTGATGATATATTTCGCCGGTTAAATCAACCAACATCCCATTTTGCCGATGAAACCAACCATCTGAAATTAACCAACATGGACTGAAGTTGTTCCACCTCCTGGCTACCAGGCGCGTCGCACTTCCTGAGAAGAACTAAACTATGCGAAACAACCTGAAACGCGTACGTGCCAGGTATCATTTTCCTGATGATTTCTGGGGTGTTGTTTGTGTTTTGTGTGTTTTTAAGGTTTCAAAAGCCTGACAGCAAGGGTATATTAGACTGCGTCCAACGGCAAAGGAGACGCTGGATTTTTCTTTTTTTTACATCCCCGTCGGTCTACCCGATATCTTCGATGCAGACCTTACCTGGTACTCGTCGTTCATTGGTGGCATGCCAACTTCTTCCTCGAGCGGGCGCTGTGGCACTGCAGCTGGAAGTCACTAACTGTTATTTCTTTCGTTATTCTGGTGCATAGAGAGAGGGTGAATCGAAACAATTCAAGAATCTTTGCTTTTTTTGGGGCCGGGCTCGGAAGTGTGTGTGTCACGCAGGGTGGTGTCCCACGCTGATTTCGGTATACACGCTACTGATTTTCCTCTAAATTTTCGTGCAAAAAAGTTGGAGCCATTTTTCGTTTGTTGGCTCCCGAGGTTTTTAAGCCCGTTTGGGGCTGTAATTCCGCTTTAGAAATATACTATTAATACTTGAAAATAGAGTGGTTTGTTCCCCTACACGGGACCGCAATTCTACAAAGATTGGGCGCTGGCACGTACCAGGCACGCACTGGGTATAGCTCGTCGCTCGTTCCCTTGGGGACTCGTGCTGTTGTGTTGTGTTGTTTTTTGTGTTGTGTGTCTATTCTCAAATCTCAATTCTCGCCTTTTTTTTTGGTGGGGAAACTTACGCGCGGGAGAGCTGACGCCGACTCTTCGCAGCCTGACAGTGTTTTAACTCCTCTCAATTTTATTCTGCTGTTGTCTTGGATCTCTCGTCGCCCGGTTGGGTTTTGTCAGGCAAGCCTCACAAACTGTTGCTGCTGCTGCTGTTTGTCTTTGTCCCTTGTCGCTCCTCTCGTTCCGTCAGGCAAGCATACGGGAGCTGACGCCGGTCTTTTTGAACCTTGTGTCGGACTCCTCTAAGATCGTGCGAACGGTCGCCCTCGAGAACCTCGGACGGCTCATCTCCACGTTGCCGGGGGAGTCCGTCAGCGAAGAGCTCGTGCGATACTTCACCGGGACTGCGGTGGAGAGCATGGGAGACCCCTCTGTGAGCGAGGCATTTCATCCACCCCTCCCCGCCATTTGCCCCTCGCGTCGACCCCCCTCCTCTCCCCTGATTTGAGAAACTGCTTTCTCCCCGCCATTGACAACGCCAACATCATATATACGGTAATTTGTAACTACAAGAGAACCATGTCAATTTTGGGTTGACCAAACGGGTGATTCGGCCGTCTCGCTGCGATCGCCACGTGGTGCGCACGACGACGTGATGTACGAATACGCTGTGATCTCCGTATCCGCTGCCATCTCCGTAGACGAAACGCTGTGTTCTCAGTGGACGCTGTGATCTCCGTTAGCTATGTGATCTCCGCAGAACGATGGGATCTCCGCAAACGCCGTGATCTCCATATCGAATCGACGGGATCCCCGCAAGCGCTGTGGTCTCCGAATGCGCTGCGATCTCCGTATACACTTGTGACCATCTCCGTAGACTCTGCATACTCCATAAAGGCTGCGATTTCCATAGACGCTGCGGTCTCCGTAGACGCTGCGATTTTCGTAGACGTTGTGATCTCCGTAGATGCTGTGGTCTCCGCACGGGTGTGTCGATTTCGCTCCCACTCTGTTCACGTTTCCTCTTTTGCAGTAGTGTTTTTGCTCCATGGTTTATGGGGTGCGTTGTCACCCCATGATAGGTTGTTTCGTTCCATGAGTTATGGAGTGCGTTGTTACCCCATGATGGGTTGTGCTCACACACTACTTGTTTTCGTTTTCGCGTTTCCCTTTGTGCCCACCGATGCCCCCCCCCCTCCCCCCTCTTCCCCCCAAGTCGGATGCGGACCTGCGGCTGTATTGCGCGTTTTCCTTCCCGGCGGTCGTGGTGACGATCGGCCCAGATCGATGGGGTGAGCTGCGCGAGTCGTTCGCCGCGCTGCTCAGGGACCCCAGCTGGTCCGTACGGAAAACGCTCAGCTTCAGCCTGCATGAGGTGCGCTTGCTTGTCTCTGTGCTGTTTGCTTATTTGTCGAGCTTGGTCCGCTGTCTTCGCCGGAAGCCCGTTTGTGGCAGAAAAGGTGGGGGTGGTGGTGGAAGCTTTCGCTTGAGGCAGGGATGGTGGTGGTGTTGGTGGTGTAGGCGATGGTGGTGCTTCCGTTGTTCGTGATGGCGTTGGCTATCGTTTTTTGTTTGTTGTCGCTGCTTATTTTGCTGTTGATGTCGTCGTTGCCGTCTTTGCTTTTTTTGCTTTTGTTTGTTGCTGCTGCTGTTGCTGTTGTTGTTGCTGCTCTTTCCGTTACCGCTGTTTTCCTATGGCTGTTTCTCGTGTGGTCGTTGCTGATTCTTGTTGTTGTCGGTGTTTTCGTTGCTGCTGGTGTCATTTTTTTTATGCTGCTTCTGCTTGTTTTGTTGTATTGTACTAGCGTTGTCGTCTTTGTCTTCTTTTTCGAAACTCATGCCGTTTATACTGTGGTTGTCCGACGCGCTTAGAGCTCTCCGTATCGACATCGCACCATATGATAAAATCGCAGTTCCCTTTTTGACATCTCAAAGATATCGTACGGAGAGTACTTCTTGCGTGGGAGGCGTGTTTTGCGTTGCTTATTTATTTTTGTATGTACATACCTGGTAGGTCTCATGAACATTGAACAGTTCGTAATACTACATTAATAGGTGGTTCTTGATTTGGTTTACCAGACGCGTTGGTACACCAGGTACTAGACATGCTTTGTCGCGCGAGTTGCTCGTTTCTCACCGACAGCCCTCTGCCCGTTTTGTCGCTTGATATCAACCCTTGGCGGAACAGGTGGCGAAGGTTTTACATCCGGACGACGTCGAGAGCGATCTGGTGCCGGCGATGGAGGTATTTCTGAGGGATATGGAAGATGTGAGTCCCTCCCGCATTGGGCAAAAAGCCTGATCTCGTTTTGTTCGGTCTTGGTTGCATTTGTAAAAGGTGAAACAAAAACAGGCACCTCAGCTGTGTGATCCTTTTTTTTCGAAATGGCAGGCTAAATATGTACCTGGTACGCATTACGCACGAGTTTCACAGAAATGACGGCCAGTGTTTGCGTGAAGGAAGCGCGCTGTTTACTCTCCGTGGTATCCGGCTCTCCTCCGCTGTAGCTCTCGAAGACTTCTGCGACCGCCCAGCGCCGGTAAGGCTACAGCAGTAGCTTCCGACCTTTCCGTGAAGTTTCCGGGACACAAAGACACGCATGCCTTCTTTTGTCGGCAACACATTACCGGCGGTCATTCTATATATATATATATATATTATACCGGTACATACCTCTTGATCGCGCGAAAGTGGGACTGAAACTAGCCCTCCCACGGTGGTCACACGTCTTTCCTCTGTGACGGTCAGGGGCTAACGAACAACATACGCTCTCCACGCCCCCTCTGTCCCGCCTTGGTAGGCTCCAGTAGTGTAACCCTGCGGCGGGGCCACCGCCTGGCACATTTCTGTTGGTTAGAAACTCGCATCTGCTACGAATGCGCGGAGTATGCCATAGGACAACATGTATTTTGCCACGGAAATGCTGCTCTATGACCCTTTCCCACGTCGGACGGACCAGATAGATCAGACAGATCAGATCCCACAGCACATGATCTAGACCTCCCAGGGCAAAAGTATGTTTTATGTAATCCTGATCTGTATGATCTGTATGATGGCTCATGTCGCCGAGTGGAAGCCGAATATTGACTCGCGTGATCCAGGACATGTCTCTTGGGTTGGATCTGCGATATACAAGATCCTGTGCAGCATCCCCGTAACATCAGGTTGTGATCTATAGTAGTAGATAATGTGGCATTAGACAGTGATCTCGATGATGACCTCTACACGGGGTGTGAAGCCCTTCCTGATTGAAATACGTGGCCCATATTCGTGTACATCCAAGCGATTGTTCCCCAAATAGGAGTGTAGTTCTGGAGGGATTGAATAGTAAAAGCCGTTCGAGCGGCCATCCTCCGGACGTTCCACGAAAGGAGTAGGGATCCTTCCACCACCCCGATGGTTGATGGGATCAACCCTTCTGGGGCAAAACTTCAGTCCCGTTCTGGAGACAAACCCCTTTAATTTCAAGTAATTTGTCCCCAAAACGGGACTGCGGTTCTGAAAAAAAGGAGGGCCGGTGTGCGCGGCATCGAGGGCATGATAGCTTTAGCGATACTTCGAGATAAATGTTGAGGGTCACTGCGTACGAAGCCAGAAGACCGAACCCTGAGCCCAAGCCAACCAGGGCCAATCAATCATTGCCTAACATTACTGTACGTAGCCTCCCTCGTCTCGTACACAGTGTGTGGCAATCATTTTTTCGGAGAAGTCGATAAGAAGCTCCGCTGGCGCTGGAATCGAGCGATCGTGGCACGACAAGTTTCGCGCGCCTCGGACGGATGGTCGGTTCCCACTGGAACAGATTATCTATTAATAGACCTTTCAAGGCAGCTTCATTTGCCTAATATGTACTGGTATGATACAGCTTATGTTGCCGGATGGGACCCGTGTACAGTAGTTGGCATGATCCAGCACATGTTTCCTGGGTTGGGTCCATCTGTACTGTATGCAGGTGCTGCACAACCTCTCACAACGGCAGGCGATGAACTGCATATGATCTATCTGTAGACGATATGCAGTAGAATGATAGATATATCACGATCTACCTATGCGAGATGTACAGGTCTCTAATTGAGTTACACGCCACCAAAAATCAGGGACCCCTTCTCGAGATCGCTGGATGTGTATAGCGGAAATCTACGACCAACCGCGATATATTTTCCCCGAAATTTCCTACAGACCGTCCACCAACGCACACAAGTTGACGACAGCTTCAGAATATCCTGCTTTATATTATGCGAGTGAGTTCCCGCCGACAGCTGTAGCATATTTCACCAGGTAGTTCCATCTGGACGCGCGTTTCTTGATCGTGTGATTGCTCTCTCGCACCCCGGCCCCGTCCTCGGCAGGTCCGTCTGGGTGTCATCCGACATTTGGCAGACTTTTTCCGAGAAATGGCGCCCCCCCAGAGAGAGAAGCACCTGAACGTGCTCGTCGAGGTGAGAGAGAGAGAGGTGTGCATAGCGATCCCGCAGCCGTGTAGTGTAGTATGATATTTTGGGTTTTTCGACCGGCTGCGCCTACCTGGTCGCACGCAAGAGGTTCTTGGGTTTGTTTCGCGGTCAGCGACACTTGTGGGTGACGCTGCAGGTGGCGTTGTGAGCGGCGCTGTGTGTTCGCACGGCACGGCACTTGTGGGCAGGGGCGCCAAAAGTGGTCTGTTTTTCTTCCTACAAATGGTTGCTTTGTTGCACAAATAATTGGAGTTGTTTCCGCATGAATGGCTGTTTTTCTTCCATACATAGTGGGTTCCTTCCGCGGATGACTGCCTTGTCCCACACACGGTTCATGGTTGTTTTTCTCCGTCAATGGTTGACTTCTTCCACAACTGAATTAAAAAGTTCCACGAATGATTGATTTTCTTCCGCGAATGGTTGGTTCCTTCGACAAAGAATTTGAGATGTTTCCACAATTTGTTGATTTTCTTCCACAAATAATTTGGTTTCTCCCACAAATGATTTGAGTCGTTCCACCGATGGTTAATTTTATTCGAGCGACACGAGTAATATATTTAGCACGGCCGCCTTAAGTTTGCACGGCCGCCTTAAGTTAGCCCGGCCGCCTTAAGGACCCGTCTTAACGGGGAACTTTAGTTGGATTTTTTTTTTTTTCAATGAATTTTAATTTGATTTTAAAAAAAAACGTGTTTGGGTACGAACTATGGGGGAACGGCGTTCTAGTTTTCAACAAAAAAAAAATCCGGACTATAACTTTATTATCCAACTAAAGTTCCCTGTTGAGATGGGCCCTAAATACAGGGAGGGCATGTGCCGTAATCCAGGGCTGGGTGAAGCCGGGGTTCCGCGCCGCCCGATCGAAAATATAAAATAAGATAAAAAACTCTGTGCCGCCCACCGATCCCACACAGTTGACGGCAAGTAAAAATATACCCGGTATCAGGTATGCACAAACGTGAATTCTTGGCGAGAGCTACCGTAGGTTCCTCAGGGGGTAACGCTCTGGCCGTATGTGGTCTCTCTCTTTAGGGCTATTTTTTCCCCACAGAGGTCAAAACAGGAAAGAAGGAGAAGGAGATGATGACATAGACCACTTTTTGTTTTATGCTCGAATTTCTAAGGCAAGCAGCAGATGAATCCGCCGCCTCGCCCAACCGCTGCAGATTCTCCAAACAACGTCGCCGTTTAACTGGCGACTGAGGGAGGTACTGGCGCAGCAGCTGCCTCGCCTCGCCCCACTTCTGACCCCGGACAACGTGTTCTTTGCGGTGGTGCCGGTGGCGTTCGGCTTGCTCAACGACCCCGTCGCCGTGGTGCGGGAAAGGACCTTCGAGGTAAAAGCGGGGCGCGCTGACAATGTTTCAAGTGTCGGGGGACAGATCAGATAGGTCCCGATTTTGCATGTTCTAGGTTCTTCCGGGGCAAATACAGCACTGTAGACTGACTAGTTTGGGTGATATTTGATAATCTACCTGGTTCAGACCATGTTCGCACTTCCACATGTCGGCATAGATCGGTTAGATGAGATACGTACTGTTAGCGTCTCCTGTTCGTTTGTATGATGTTCGTCATCGTCAACTGTTTTCGTTTTCTTGTTATCCCCCACGAAGGCCCAAGAGGGTTGTATCCCGCGCTTGGTGGGCTTGCGCAGAAGAAAGGCTGTATATAACCCGTGCTTTTGAATTGCGTGGAAGAAAGGCTGTATGTAACCCGCGCTTGATTGACTTGCGCAAAAGAAGGGTTACAACGCGCACTTGATTGTCTTGCGCAGAAGAAGGATTATAACCCGTGCTTGATTGACTTGCGCCGATAAGGTTATACTTCGTGCTTGTCTCACGCAAAAAAAGGTTGTTGAACCCGTCCTTGACTCGCTCTAAAAAAAAATGACAACCCGGGCTCGACTGGCTTCCGCCGAGAAAAGGATGCAACCCGCGCTTGACTGGCTTGTGCAGAAAAAGTAAGGTTCAAACCCGTGATTGATTGACTGGCGCCGTCAGTTCTCATTCGCCGGCAATTGCCTGCAATTTGTCCCGAGTGTTGGCCATGAAATCGCTTGCCGCTTGCCGCTGACTTGCGTGAGTGTGACCTCCCGTGCCGTGCCTTGCATCCTGTCCTCCTGACGCGC
>JBBMHQ010061732.1:0-14772 GCA_037834295.1 Postelsia palmaeformis
AGTACCTCTCTAGGATAAGGAATCAGGACGGACACTGGGTGTACTGATGAAGTTGGGTAGAAAGGACGATTTAATATGAAGACAACAACAACAACATGCAGGGTTCCTTTTCGCTCAATTTGTTTCTTGCAAACATAAACCCTTTTTCGACCAGTGCAGTACCCCTTCATTGATGTGCGGATCTCTCTTGAGCGAGCGCCGATGACTACTCAGCAGATAAGCATTACCTGTTGTTGAATACAAAGCTTTTACGCCTGCTCTCTGCTCCTGCACGAACCGGACGAAGGCCCACCTGTATGTGGCGTGTAAAATATATATATCGGCTCACCAATCTGCACCGAACAAACATATATATACTAAAGCCTTCCATGAATACATGGAGAGGGAACGGATGAAATTCCCCCTGTGACCTCAATATCATGCATATGATTTCAATGACAATGTTGCTAAACAACCCGGTAACAGTACGCCGGTGGAGTATCTCACGGGCTTGTGTACTTCGAAGTACACCGCAGCCCCCGGTTCGTTCGAAGCACACTCCTCGGCCGGAAAAAACGACTGCCGACGTGGGCATCACGAATAGCTTTAGTGCACCACCAGTGGTGTATCGGTTGGAGCCAACACCGATGCTGGTGGTCTGCGGGTTTTTGAAGCAATAAACACGACTGTGAAAACGCTTAAAATATACGCCTAGTGGAACATAATCAATATTGAAGCAACCGCATGGCATTTCGTGAACGGCGGAGGTGCTTTTCCCTGTATAAGAAGCGAGTCTACATGCCGTAAGTCAGAGGATCCGCCTATTGATAGTGGGGGGAACATTTTCGCCTAAGGAGATCCCTCGTCACCTTAGGGGATCCTCTCTCTCTTTAAAGGATCACCAATCACCTCAGGGGATTCTACTATGCCTTACGGGGTCCTCAAAAAGCGTAGGGGATCCTTAACAGACTCAGGGGATCCCCAACAGCTTTAGGGTATCCCCACTGTTGCTAGAGGAGTCCCCATCAGGCTTAGGAGATCCCCGACCGGCTTACTGGATCCTCACCGTGTGTGTCTTGTATGTGCACCCAACATGTACGAATCGTATATCAAGTAGTGTCTACATTCAGTTCGTTCTTCGGAAATTATCGTGATCAAAAAGGGATCCCCCAACACCATTCAGGTGATATCTCAGTATTACATCATGATGCATGTTGATCATCTCAACCTGATGTCGGAAAATCATTTGTTAAACCATGTAGTTGAGTAGGCGAAAGGGGACAGCCCTCAATCCTGTCGGGGATCCCATAAGCCAGTAGGATCCCCTCTATATATCAAGGACTTTGTCTCAATTCCATGCTGAATACCATGTAGTTATGTTTGGCGGATACCCTAAGGAAAGGGGGTATCTCCTAAGGCAAAAGGTATCCCCTAACTAGGGGGGATTCCCCCAACATCATTCGTGTGATATTCCAATATCAAAGGATGATAGAAAAAAGTCACCTTGAAATAATGTTGGTACATCTTGGTGCGATATCATCTGTTGAGTAGGCGAGACGGGATATTCCCTATACCTGTTGGGGATCTCGCCAGTCAAACCAACCCCCTGTTGGGATTTAGGGGATTCGCCTAGTTAGGGGATCCTTTTTGGTCGTAGGGGATCCCCTCTTACCTTGAGGGATGCTCTGTCACATTAGGGGATCTCCACTCACCTCAGGGGACCCCATCTTGCCCTAGTGGATCCCCATGAAGCATAGGGCATCCTCCAGAGGCTTAGGATATGTTGAGGATCCCCTAAGGCAAGGTGGGATCCCCTCCAGGGAAAAGGGGACCCCCTAAGAGAAGAAGGGATCCCCCAAAGCAAACAGTACCGCGGATCCCCTAACTCGCAACAGACATACCTGGTATGCAGTAAGCACAACAGGTAATGGGCAATTTAGTACTATGCCATCATACTGGGTAAAAAGGCACGACAAACACAGTTCAAGAAATAAACTCGCGAATGAAAACAGAAAAAAACAAAAACAAAGAAAAAACTTCAAAAAATAAGATATCAAGTACAAACAACAGAAGAAGTAGACTGTCGTTTCCCCCCCGTAGGGCACCGTAGGGGATGTGGCCGACAATTGATAATAACGAGCTGGAACAAAGTTAGAAAGAAAGGGGAAAAAAACATTACTTGTGACAAAACACCAAGCGAATATAACACGCAAACTATCGCGCAAAGCGCCCTCCAGGTAGCGGCAGCAGATCAAGCTTTGAGTAGCATGGCCAGGTTCTCCCTGTTAGTCCGCCTGGTACCTTGCTGCCCTGACTGCCGTCTCCGTCTTGCGTTCGTCCACTATGCCCCGCCACTCCGCGTCATACGATAAAAAATCAGGTAAAGGAGGCTCGTCACCCACCTACGCCACACGACCCTTTCAGTAAGGCCTTTATATCGAAGAAAGGAACAAAAATAAACAGAATGGAAATCACGGAGAATCAGCGCAAGAAAGAAAAAAGCTCAAATAGGACAGAGGAGTCACCCCACCGTAGGGGTTGCGCTTATCTGAGCCAAAGGTTTCTGACCAACTGAGTTCCGTAAGTGAGGAACTCCCAGTTTGGATGCTATTATTTTCATATATTCGTTGTCGGACCCCAAAAACTTATAAAACTCAAACAAACAAAAAAGCGCATCCAAGTGGCGGTCGAGTGGCCGAGGGGATAAATATTATGTGTTGTATCGGGTGAGATTTTGAGCTCCTAATGTGAGGGGCTCAGGAGCTTCGAGTGCACCCTCACTGTGGGATGGCTCGAAGAAAGCAAGACCGCGTTCGAAACAGCTGCACCGCTTGGTGGCACGAGTAGAACATATAGCAGACATGTTATATTAAGGGGGGCCTTGGTAAATAGGACCAAATATTGTTGGTAAAAAAGTTTAAATATATAGGTGTTTGTGTGTACCGTTGATTGTTGCTATGACGGGGGGAAATAGTACATTACACTCACGACAGACACAAAAACCTATATATTTGATATTTTTAACGAACAACATTGAGTCCTATTTACTATGGACCCCCGAAAAGTCGGCCTGGTTCCTTGCTACCCTGCCTTCCATCTCCTTTTTACTTCCGTCCACTGCAGTTGCCTTTCTGCTCCTCCTTTTCCCCCTCGCTCTCCGCGCTCCCTTGGTCGGGTTTTCTGCAATCCTGTTGCCCCCCCTCCTCCCATTTCGTTGGACACCACCCACGGTGAACGCGCGGTGCAGACTACTCAGCTGAGCCTCAGCATCATGTCACCCAACCATGAACCGTTCGGCTGCTTCAAGGACTCCCCGGCACCACTTTCTTCCATCTGTTTCTGCAGTAGACCCCAGCGCGGTCTCAACTACAAACCTTTCGGTGGCTCCGAACCCTTCAAGGCCTTCGAGTATGCGTCTGTGCCAAGTCTCGAACTGTCCGCCAGGTCTCGGGTTCTCCTCACCAGCCACCGTCCCGAACAGTACCCGACTGGGTAGTCGCTCCTTGCCTATCCGTGTTACGCCCCTCGCAAAGAAGAGCCGCCGTTTATGGATGGTCGTTCTGATGCTCTCGCAACGTGTCATCTTGAGAGCCTTCGCGTATGAGAGGTAGTACGCGGTCGGGGCTGGAAGCCACTGAGTCGCAAGAGGACTTGATGGTGAGCCGTTCGAAGCTTGTTAAAGTGTTCCGCTCTAAGAGTCCACGTCACACACCAGTACAGCAGGGTCTCAGTCACGTCCGCCCGCATCATCCGGACTTTCAGGCTAAGGGGGGCGGTCGTCCTGTGATACAACTCCAGGCTGAGCCGCTGAAGGCATGCTCGTGTGACACGGATTCGTCGGTTGATCTCGCGCGAATGGTCAACGTTTTCGTGGATATTACCGCCTAGGTATAAGGACTGGGCCGTCCGTGTACACCTCTGTCCTTCTCCTTCGTTGACGAGCGATGTTGCGAGGGTTGTCTGTTTTGGTACTTAGTGAAGCTTCGTCTCTGTCTTCGTTCCCGACCCAGTAGTGAGGCCTGCTGCTTCGAAGACAGTCACTACTTTCGCGAGTCCTTCAGCCGACTACGAGACGATTCCTGCGTCGTCGACGTACAACATGCCCCATTCAGTTCTTCGCACTCACGCCAGCGGCTCCTGCTCCAGCATCACATTGAGTTGGACTAATCATTCGCCATGGCTTGGTCTTCTGGAGCGTACTATTCAAAGAAAGACGTGTAGCAGCAGCAAAAAATACGTTAGACAAAAGGAACGGTGATAGCACACAGACTTGCCGCAGCCCCTGCGTGGCATCAAAGCATTCCGAGTGCTTGCCGTCATCCGTACGCACGCAAGACCACATGCGATCGTGTAGAATACAGATAATTCTCAGCATCTTGGTTGGTACACCAAGCGTGTGAGCACCTCGCATACCAGCTATCCGTCGACAGCGATTAATGTGAATAACACACACGTAGTATATGTATATGTCATACCTCGCATACTGCTGTACATCATGGCGAGTATGGAGTATTTTATGGCAGCGCGGGGGTATATGTTACAGTGCCATTCGGGTTGATGGCCTACGTGAAACAAGTACGCGCAACACGTACTTTGCATCGCGCTTGACTACATTGTGTTTCGTTTCCATATAAATATGATTTTTTTTCGGTTTGCTGCTGCTGGCTGCAGATTGTAGTCTGTGAGTGACACTCCCAGCACTCGCGCCCGTTAAACCTTCGAGGCGAGGGTCACCCTTCCTGAGTATCCGGAACGAATAACAAAAGTCCTCTCCGGAAAAGACGTTGCAATGCCTTCGGCGGATAGGAAACGTGATATAAGAAAGTGGCTTGGCCTTGAGCAACAAAAACAAATCTGGGGTTCACCTGAGATAGGATTAGTTTTCTGGGGAGTCTACACTGCTGTAGCAGGCAGCAGTGAGTTTCGGAAAATAGGAATGAAAAACAAAACGTGCATGCTGCTCATGCTTTGTCGAAGTCTCGCCGCATAAAGGACGTTGACGGCTATTTTTTTCTCTGAGAGCGGATTCTTTTTTTTCAGATGCTCAGGGTTAGGGGCTCCAAAACAGAGGGTTTTACTCTGCAAAGAAGCTGCTCATAGTAATGAACGTGGCACAGAGCACAGGTAGTGAAGGACGCCTGTAGTGCCACACAAGCAGCCCGGGGCTGACAATGACTCGCCGCCACAGCTTAGGGCGACAAGGCGCGCCATCTCCTCGAACTAGTCGTGATTTGGTAGGTGATTCTTTGGCGGCGAACAAGTAGCTCGACCATCTTGGCAGGCAAGGAGGTGGAGAATGGATCATCTTTCTTCAGCAACAATGAGGACAAGCGGCCTAACACCCTCACGCCTCGTGACGGTGAGGAGGGCGGGGATGGTGCAGAAGGTACGCGGACGGAAGATCACTCGCCAAAGTGTTTGGGCATCCGGGCGCACCACCTCCTTCACCAGTACAGTCGGCGTTTGGCTGTGACGGGGCTGCAAGCTAGCTATACAGCAGCAGGCCAGGCGAGGTCAGCTTAGGGAACAGCTCCATAGTAGATAGAAGCACATCACGCTGCACACCAAAACAAATCAAGACACACTACCTCGAGCGGGGTGGCGGCTTGGAAGGCAGAGACGCTGAAGATCGTGTTATACTGTGGTGATAGAGGAGAGGGAAAGGCAGGTCGGGCCGAAAGGTAGTGGAACACGCGGCGGTCGACTGCACGATACTCAAAGCTTTCTGTGAAACATCGGTAGGCTTGAAACGCAGGTTCACCTTCTTCGACCCTGAGCGTTTTTTATTATTATTTTGTTTCAAATCCTGAAAGCACCGCCTATCCCGAGCAACCTACCTTGAGCATTTTTTGTCCTTGCTTTCTTTCCGAAAGTGTCTAAACTTGAAAACAATTGCGTGGTGACTTTTTTTTTTTCGTCATGGTTCGCGACAAATGGGTCACCATGCAAGATCGCCATTTTATTTCGCTTGAAGTGGCCTCGAAACTGATACTCTCGCCTCGTAAGGTAGAGTTCCTCAGCTAGGACTAAAACAGCTGATCACGAGTGACTGCTTCTTCGTGGTCGAATACGCGCACACGTCATATTCGTTCGGAATTCGGTCGCTATTCAGTTCAGGCCAGCGATCTGTTTTTCGTGCTCTTTACCGCGGGCCACCGCTTGCTCACACGGATAAACTTTGGATACCGGCCAAGGTCTGTGGCACGTTCTCTGGAGGTTTGAAGTCGCGATATCTGGCATGTTACTGCGGGATTTATTTCCGCAGTGTCCGAGCCTGCCAGGACAATACAAACTTCACAATATTGTATTTCAAGGTTTTTCGCGGGTCGTGATCCGACCCGCGGATTAGGTCACGGGATCTTCAAAGTTTCACGGGTCGGGTCGGATCCGGAAGTGTTCGAAGTCTCACGGGTCGAGTCAGGTCGGCTCAAGAGTTTTTCAAATCTCACGGGTCGGGTCAGGTCGGCTCTAGAGGTGAGAAAAAGCTAACGGGTCGGATCAGATCATGATCTGAAAGAAACGGGTCACTCGCGGGTTGGACTAGTACTACCCGCGCGCTATTTTCTGCTGACGCACGAATTTAACCCGCGCATGCGGCTCGCGGACCCGACAATTCAAAACACTTCCCGTTCTCTCACGCAAAGACTCATCTTGCGCTTAGTTTTCATATTGATCCTTTGGTATAAAAAAAATACAATCCGCTTGTATGTCTGCATTCATCCATACCCACTTCAGCCAGGCCACGTTTCACTGCGGGGGACAAAACTGGAACGCAAAGTGTTTCGGGAGTGTCGACCCACAGGTTCGGTCCACGTCTCGAATCAACATGTCACAGTAAACCGTATCATGGGTCAACGTGACTTGGCCTGCATGGAACCCGTGTCTCGCCGGTCAAACGGTAGGTAGTGGTTTGGGTCAATAGATTTTTTTAATCCCACGGGTCGACTCGGATCGTGTCCACAATGGTTTTTATCTCGTGGGTCGGGTTGGGTCGGTTCAAGTCAACACAACCCTCACGAACACCCGAGAGCTCCAGCAACGTCTGGTGAGGTTGAACTTTACCTTATCCCTCCTGCAAAGAGTATCCCGCGATAATTGTTCGTGGTTTTTCTCCAAATATATCTTATTTAGGTTTTTCAACCTGAAAGCTGTCTTTGTGCATATATGGCGCCAGAGGCCGATCTATGAACTTCGCAGTAAGTAATTATCATGTTGGAGCACCTACGACTGCCCAGGATTAGGTTTCCCTCACACAATGAACATTGACCCATAGCTTGACCTGCTCAATCACCTCTTATAGAAGATATATGCATAGACCAAATGTTTGCGTGAAATTTGTGAGCTCTTGAGGGTTAATCGCGACCAGGGAAACAAGATTCGATTGTTCCGATGCTAAGTAGATTGGTATAATGATATTAAAAAAGGAGCCGATAAGGTCGATTGCACCGCGGTCCTTTGCGCAAGGCAGGGATTATGTTAAGTGACTGGAATGAACGCGTGAACGTGACGTATCTCTTCTTGTGGGCATTACCGTCACCGTCGAGAACGTGGGCTACCTTTTGTGCGACATGCTGTAGACCAATTTTGCACCCAATAGCGAACGGGGCACTGAAAATACGGCCAACGTGAAGGCGAGGTTGACCGAGTCCCGCATATCTCAGCTGTTTTGTGCCCACTCCTCGCTATCGATTAAAGTTAAACAGCGTGTTCGAGAGAGGACCAGTGTGTGCTGCTTTTTTCGAGTGGATCCGGGAATAGACGGGGGAAGGCACAAACTCAAAGCAAAATTTGATCTTAAACGTATTTTCGAAACAGATACTCCGCTTAGCGCTGGACGAATCAGCGAAAACGCCGCGCCTGTAAACAAAGTTTCCTTCACCCCCTTACCCAGAGCGACAAACCCTGCTTCTGCTGTCGACAATGTAACACACCTTTGCGCACTACTTGCTCAACTGACGGCCATAACCCCTAGGGTAGTTACAGTTCCCGATACCGCTTGCCCTATCGTTTGACTCACCAGTATAACCAGCATCACTATACTCAGTCATATCCAATCCCGAACCCCCCCAAGAAATCATTCCTTTAAACCTGGTGTCGTAGAGGTGAGCCATAACCTTCAAAGCTGCCTTCCAGTGCCTCACCGTAGGGTTGTGGGCGTTGCGCGCCACAGCGCGGACAACGTTCGATGTGTCCGGCTTCGCCATGGTCGACAGCCACATCGAGCTGTCCACAGCCTCCCTGTACTGCCAGTCTCTCCCAAGTTGACCCTCCTCTAGTGGGCCTAGTGCCACACAGAGGGTCGCGGGGATGTTAGGGGATGTGTTAATACCGAACCGATTCAGCATGCGCTCAATGGACGCTTTCTGCGAACTCTCCAATGCCCCTAAATCCCAGTTGCGTTTGAAAGCACAACCAGTGTACCAAGTCAGTTCGCCGAGGTCATTCGTGGGGAATTTCATGACTCACGCGGGACGAAAATCTCTGCACGTCTAGCCCGACAATGCGATCACGATGTCATCTACATGGACGGCCATCATCAGTTACATTTTGCTGTTCACAAATGCCCGATATCGTACTCTACCACGGTCTCTACCAATAATCCGGCCCACTGCCGTCCGCCATGCATTATATCATATTGTGATGTATTTAGGCGCACAATCTTTCCTGACACGTCACCACACCCACCGGGTAGGGTTAAGTATACCTCGGCGTCGAGTTTCCCGCGACCAAACGCTTGCGTAACATCTAGATTGATACATACTTAGGCCATGTTCGTTAGAAACAGCCACTGTAATTCAGAATGACGCCAACGAGAGAGTTGGTTCGAACGTTCGAAAGTAATCTACATCCGACACCTGCTTGAACCCTTGGCCATAAGTCTGGTCTTTACCTTTACTATCAGGTTAGACCCTTGTGCGTCTTGTAGGTTTAGCACCCACTTTGCACCTGCAGGTTTCTGGCCTCGTGGCGTTGTCGCGCCTACGTATATACCGGTCATTTTGTGGTCGTCCAACTCAATTTTTTCATGGCCTCGTGCCCCGCCGCCTTATGCTGGGGACGCTTCACATCTGCTACGGACTGCGGGGGTGCTTCTACATCTTCCGGGAAACCACGCCGCATGCACACGCTAAACTCTCCTTCACTGTCCACAAAAGGTCCGGCCGTCAAGGCCATTGCGCTTTCCGTCGTCCAGGTCGTACGATTCAGGATACTCCCAGGACCCGTCCACCACTCGTGCGCTGCAGCAAGCAGCGCACCTGGGGCTCTTTCGTCTATCCTTACCTGGTTTATACCAAGCTCACCGTCCAGGCGTGGCCTTTGACCCTGGATCCGGCACCGTACTGTCTGGAGAAGCCATCCCCAGCTGCTGGGCTCGGTTGCTCGCCTCCGGGGCAGGCCCTCGGGGGGATCCTCACTGGTCCCCTAGCCGGTGTCGGAGCCTGGCGCTAAGCCCAGTTCGCTGTCGGCCCTCCTTGCCGGGAACGAGGAGGCGTCCATGGTGCTCCTTGGAACGAACTACTCGTCTCGGGTGTTTTGTCGTCGGCCTCGCTGGCGTCGAGTGCCTTCTGCGCGCGCTCCTGGATGAACGCGCCGAGGTTAAAATCACACGTCACGTCGAGGTCGTATAATGAGCCAGACCGTCGTCCAGCCCACTCACCACCACACCCATTGCCTCGGTCCGACGTGATCACGTATTTCTGTAGAGAAGGAGGCATCCGCCTCTGCAGGTTCGGGTGGTACAGGCAACACGTATTACCAGGTCATGCTTCGCGTAATTAGCACAATGGCCTCCCTAGTCAATACTCGTACTGAGTCTCGGCGGTAGTCAGGTGTACGGCCTAGGTAAAGGCGCTCAGTTGCTCTCGCTTGTGCCTTGGTATCCTTCCTCACTTTGCAGTACCCAGCCTTTACGAAATGTAGTAGTACTACCAGAGAGGGGCTGCCATGCCACATCTTATGCGCCGATTTCCTTTCCGCGTTAGCTGTCGTTGATGTGCGGTTCGAAGCGTCCCACGCTCAGCGGCCCGAATCGACGCAGTGGCCGGGAGTTGCGCGCTGGAAATATTCCTTTGAGCCTGGATTTGGTCCGTCCCTCGCCGTGTCAATCAAACCTAGCGCGTGCTTTATCACTTCATTGGATTGGGGACCGTTGGCCGTCGTGAATTCTTGCTTGATCCCTTGCAATCTGCACAGGTTTCCAACCTATCCCCGGCAGAGTTCACCACCCCCATGAAACCGGGCGATGACAACCGTAGAAGAAACACCGTCTGCACGACAATCCGCAAGAAACTGTTGGAACTATTCCGTGGCATTCGGCCTGTGGCGCATGCAGTGTACCCACGTATGCCGTGAAAACAAGTCTCGCACGATAAAAAAATACCGCTCCCGTCCGAGGGACTCTGCTACCTAAGGTCTCCTCAATAGCACCAACATTCTCCAGAGTATCTCATCTGGTCGTGTTTGTGGATGGAATACACAATAACTTTGCGGAGACACTTCGCTACGACACCCCCTCTGCACTCCAGCAGCTCTTCCCCGAGAACAATCCTCTGCTGCTCCGTGGTCTTGCGCAGTAGTACCTCGTGGGAGTGTCTAGTCGCGCAGTGGAAGTCGTTGACGTTAATCGCAGACTTGTAGGGCAGTTGCCCCGGGGCGAGTTCAGCACACGCATTGTCTCTTCGACTGCGGTCGACCCGGTAGCCGTACAGGTTGTTGAGGGGCTCACTCAAAGGAATCACGATCGAACGCCGTAACTGGAGCTTGACTACGACCCTCGCGGGGTGCCCTTCGAACGTGTAGCCGTTTTTGACGAGGGTGAGTAGCGAAAAGAGGTGGTGGCGGGGATCCGGCACATGCGCAACAATCGTCATCAGCACTTGCACAAGACCGTTTCCGAACCGAAAGGTAACGCTTATGTCACTGAAACCTTCGATCGATCGAGTGTATCTATCGGCGTTTTCCAGTTGAAGGTCGCATTCTCGATAGTTTATCATGCAGTCTGCTGAGAGCATTATGTGAGTAGACGCACGACTAACGCATATTCAGCGTTTGTCTACTACCTGCCAAATATACTCTCTTTCCTGCGAACCTTCAATATATTGCCTGCCTCCTCGGCTTTGATTGCTGAAGCCAGGATCGTACCTATTTCTTGGTCGTCGTTCTTTTTCCAAATCTAGCTTGCCACCGCCATGATAGTATTTTCTTACGACGTGGAGCGGACGTCAGCAGCTTCTTGCCGCATTCGAAGCACCTCCCCGCGAAAGTACTACCTTCGGGGGTTGTGACGCTGTTACGATCGCCACCGGTAGCTGCGGACGAGTCACCACCGGGCTCATCGCTGAGGGACGGACCTCTCGATGTAGCTCTCCCCGGCTGGTCTGACTGACCCCTCGGTGGCCAATCTCGACAGACAACGCAGTTTCGCCGCGTTCCGTCGCTACAAAATTACACAAAACATTCTCACGCAAGCAAACACGTATCATCTCCTGCTGTAGTGTCTCGTACAGCAAAAGGTACTGCCTCTTATCGGCTCTCTTCTACAGCAGCGCTGCCCTTAGCGCTGATGGAGTCCGATCTACTTATGCCTGCTTTAAAAACAGCAATAGTCTCTTGTACTGCAGTAGTGGGTACTGCCCCTCGTGGGCCTTTTCCTACAGTAGTGATTCCTACCCTTGCTGATAGATCTCCTTCCGCAACGCTGTCTTCATCCCCTCGTAGACCCGATCGACCATTATTCCTCGGGAACTCGGCCATCATTCTCCTCATGACATACATCGTCGATGCCAGCCTTTGTTCCAACGCCAGCTTGAACTCGTGTCGCACTTATTTAACTTCACTCGAAGAATCGTGCTCCACGTGAGTCCACCTCTCCGGAGACATCACTGGCTTTAGTTATCAGACCTCGAACGTTCAAGTCATTGATATATTCGAAGAGTCCAATCCTCGACGCCCCGATCACCACGTTGTCTGATTATCTGTTTCATAGTCGTTGTAGTCGAGGACAGGGAAGGGGAGAGAGGGCGGAGCCTAGCTTGAAGCTCGGAGCGGATAACTGATTGCTCGAACCCTCCTCATGAACACACGGCCAAATTCACAATAACGGCTAAAACAATATACGCAACCCTCTACAACTTGTAATCATCGCTGCTTGTTGTGTTCAAAGCCGATGCCTCGATCTTTTCTGCCAACCTTCGCTTCACGAGTCTCAGAATTAAGGCCACCGATCATGCCGTGACCGCGCCAGAACCCCGACCGCCTTATCTCGGCCCCGTCTACAGATAGGCCAAGACACACGAGCCTGGCAGCGCACCGTGAGGAATGCACGAACACCGACCGCGTGTCGCAAAATGACTTGTACAGGTGTGCGTGATAAACCCACACCTGATACACGACTTGGAGCCACGCACGTCGTGTAGGCTCCAACCGCCATGCGTGTCGATACCGTTGCTGCGTCGTTCGCTTAGGATTTCTCTCGACTTCGGTGGATGTTCTGTGTGGTGCTCTCCTGAATCCGTTTAGGTTCAACGCCGCCGTGAACTTTGACAGACAGCAGTGCAGAGTTCGGCGATACCGATGAAGGACTGTGCGTGCGGGGAAAACAACGCCGTGCAAGCGAAACAATATTCCCTGGAGGCTTTTGTTGTGATTGATCGTCCTATCAAAATTCCTGGCGGGGTCGTGGTACCATCAACCAGCGTATTGCACCTGCTCACGCGCTGACCATTTTGCCCAGGTTGTGTTGAATTTCGCGAGTCCCTGAGCATTTCGTGGCCACGATGTTAAGCGACTGCGGCGAACATCCAGCAGCCGTTTTGTGTGCTTCCGATATTTTCGTGGTCGATGTCGTTGTCACCCTCTAATCTTGCGATACAGGATTTTCCTTCGCTGCTTCGGCAAGGCATGCTGCGAAGCATGACCAATCTTGCTGAAGCCGAGGTCTAGGGTTTGACGCTAATCGAGGAGGGAGACAGAGGGTCGACAAGCGGGGAAAAGACTTGTTGAGCTGCTACGTGAATGGTTTGGTTTGTCGGATCAGAAGCGCAAGTGCAACGACCTTATCGTCTTTGAGATGGGGGATATAGGGAGCCCATTGGTGTTAGCATATATATGGACGTTGAGATCCATACGGGTGTGTTGTGATGTGCAGTCACTCCGCACTGATACGAGTATAGGAGTATCTTAGTCTAGATATTCGGGTAATTACAGTATGCGGATAGGTTATGAGTTTGCCTTACTCGTAGTGCGCTCTGTTGTATGCCCAAAGCTCTCCCACTGGCCCCCCCTCTTCGAGTGAGGGTTGGGAGATAATTAAATGACACAATCCGAGAGCAAAGTACAAAAAGTCTGATATCAGATCACTGGTTTCTGCGATGATGAGCATCGCTCGGAAATGAAGATGACTCCACAACTTTTGCTGGAACACTGCTGTAACGATTATATAGAACACAAGAACCGTACTCTGCGGTATTGATAGCTTAAAGCAGTATGGTGTTGGACCACTTCAAGGCGAATTCTCCGCCGACGAGTGTTCTATAAGTTTGAGTGTGCATTGAATTACTCGTATTTTGCTTGCAGTTGTTTGTATGTAGATGAGAGTGACGTATCACACGGTCGCTTGAATTCAACTAATTCGGTATAATAAGCTATTTCTGGGTACCCTCCCCCCCAGTCCAAGCGTTGCAAGGTTGCAGTATTTACACTCCTTGTGGATCAGATATGAATAGGAATCTGTTTCTGGCTCCACGACCGGAACTGAGTTTTGAGCCGTCGATTTCACAGTAGAGTGTTCCAGTAGAGCTCATCATGCCGTAGACAATGAACCATTTTATTCTGGGAACATTTACAGTATTTTCAGCGGGAAAGAAACAGGCTCTTCTCATCCCATCCGTACTTGATCCCGCGCGTATGTGGTCCCATTCGGCACCCCGCGCTCACCCACGAAGCGCATCATCAGCATAAATAGCCCTCTGCGGAAGCCACTGGAGGCCGATAGCGCATATCGTGACTCGTAAATGTCCAGAGCTTATCGAACGGTCAAACTCGTCGGAAAGGAAACACGCACCAAAATCAAACTGCTGGTTACCGTAGACCGCGGAGCCTCTAGGTGTGTTATCAACATTAACCTGTCATTCCTTCCCGTCGACATAGGAGCAACCAGTGTCAGTGCCGATTCTTCTATCCTAGAGAGATACAAACCTGCGCCACAGAGACGTTGTTACGACAGCAGTATGCAGTGAGCACGACAGCAGGGGCAATGAACAATGAATTTCCATGTATGTCATAATCATGCTGGATATGACAGGCACGACATACACATTATTATATAAACGGGAATGAAAAATAAATATAGTGGCAAACGAAGCAACACATAGAAGTTGACACGAAAAAGGAAATATAAAAATCCTGAAAAAAACTGTCATGCCTTGTTTACATGCCCCCCTCCAAGGAATGTGGCAGACACTTGAAAATGAACGCTCAAGAAAAACACCAATACTTGAAAACAGATAAGAACTACTGTAAGAACCAATAAAAAAACACCCCGCAAACCGAAGCCCAAAGCAACTTCCAGGTAGGGGCAGAAGTCTGTGGTACGAGGTCCGAGCAACATATACCAGGTAGCCATTCTCTACCTTCGTCACAAGTAGGGTTTTAATAATTTACAGCCGGTCGCCCCGGTAGACTAGTGGTCAGCTTCAAAGACCATTGGTATTGGTATCCAAGTTCAAATCCCACCGTGGTGAGACTTTATTTGAAAAAATGAAAAGGTACCAATTGCTGAGAGCGCCTTCGTTG
>JBBMHQ010061743.1:0-14767 GCA_037834295.1 Postelsia palmaeformis
AGCCTGAGCCTGAGCCTGAGCCTGAGCCTGAGCCTGAGCCTGAGCCTGAGCCTGAGCCTGAGCCTGAGCTCGACTCACACCCCGACCACTTTGAATCATGCTCCGACGCCGACCCCAATCTCTCCGACCCCTTTACACTAAACTCGGAGGTGGAGGGTCCACTTTTATCTCCTGACAGTCCTTGCGATTCTGAGCACCCGCCTGTATCGCTACCGAAAACACCCTCCGAGTCTGGTTCCGCCCAGAAACAACCGCAATGCTGAATATGGAGGACTTCTAACACACAGTTCAGGCGGAGGCAATAAATGCGCTCCTCACTTGGAGTAGGAGGGGTTTCTTTGTTGCTTGCCGAGGAAGACGATAGTTGAGGGCTCGGTATTGATGGCAAATACTCCGCCTCCTCCGCCATCGACATGTTCAAGCGGCGTGTACAGCGCGTTTGCTGCTGCTGCTCAGCACCAACAGACCGCAGCAGCACTGCGATTACTGTTAAACTCGTTTTTCCAGGTTGACGTGTTCAAGGAACAAAATTGTGAAGCCGTTTTTGCCTGCTGCTCTCGACAGCCCCAGTCTGCCTGCTGTGGAATGACCCAGCCCGCCTGCCGTGGGCTGCTGCAGACAGGCTCAACCTTCCTGCAGTAGATAGATAGGTAGAATCTGCTGTGGACAGTCTGCCTCTTCTGTGGGCAATCACAGTCTGCACGCTGTGGACAGCCACGGACAGTCTGCCTGCTGTTGGCAGGCACAAAAAAAACGGTACGGGTTTGCATTTCGAACATGGCCCAGCGCGTTCATGTGCCTACGCACGCTGCGTCACCTACCTTGACCAGCTGTAAACGACTTACCACCGCACCAGCACGAGAACGAGTTTTTTCTGTGTGTGCGTGCGCAGAGACCGCCGGGACTGGAATTGGGAACGTGTGAGTCGAGCGCGGTGATGAAACGTGGACAGAAAAAAAGTTGAATTACACACACACATACTCTCTCACACACAAAAGCAGTAACACTAAAATCAAGGCACCCTAACCTCGTACGATCCGTTGTGGAGAGGCTTTTTGTAGGCTCGGGAAACCCAATAGGAAGAGGCTCGCTTCTCTCGCTCGCCTCGTTTTATTGCAATTCACCCCGAACGGACAACATATACACACTTCACAGGCAGCCTTCACTGTCCATACGATGACTCCATACACTCAACATCTCGCTTCGTGGAAAACAGAGCAAGGCTGGATAGCATATCGACTGGAATCGGGCGATTTTCTGCATTGACATATTGAGTATGGGCGTCAGCATCACGTGAAATTGTCGCAACTGTTGGAAGTCAATCAACCGCGAAGAGGGAGGGTGTTGAATATACGCAAAGAAAATGTAGTTTTCTCGACAGTGCTCTCCTGCTTCAAGATATTCGCCAGCGGCAAGTGTGTGGACACCGAACATATATTCATTGAAGGACGCCCCGTGGTATGTGATAGATGGTGTAGGTAACAAAATAGTATTATTGGAGATTCGCTGCGCATTATGCACGCGAGTGCTATGATATTCGGCGCCCCCTACTCAAATATTGTTTCATATATATGACGACGAAATCAGAAACGCTCCAGAGTAGCGTCACTCCATGACCTAGGAAATGTTGGTGGCCAGTATGGCACGTTACGTCAATCAGGAAAAACGACGACCCTCATTTTTCGCTATTTGTAAAATGCTATACCTCAGATATATAGTGGGGTTCGCTCCGACTGGTCTTGATGCGTCATACAGAGTTATTGTTTGTGAAGGAGGCAGGGGTCTAAGAAATAGCTCATTCTACGCCGGTGTGGCACGATAGCCAAAATTGGAGACGTTTTCTCCCGGCGTGGTACACCGCAGATTGATGCAGCCGCAGTCTACATGCTAGCCGCGAGTGTCGTGTTGGCTTATTTTAGATTAGCAGGTTGACAGGATACCGACTCTTGGTTGATAACTGACTTTAGGCCATGGATCTTAAACTAGGTGTAGGTGGGTGGTGGGCAGCATGGAACACAACCAAATGAGTGCACGTGTACGTACACTTCGTATCTGCCGTAAGATGTGCATGGAGTGGATGACCCCGGCGTACGGGGGACCGCTCGTGAACAAACCGTGCGAAAAACTGCTGGTAATAGGCGCTGTGCTTTTGTTGACACTTCACATGTCGTAAGCCAAGGGTCGCCGAAGCAACGGTAAGCGTATCTTGATGTACAGCCAAGAGTATCATAACGAGACCTCGTAATACAAGAGGCAACAGAAAATTACTGTAGAGCGCAGTTTAATGACACTGCTGCCATGCTTGATAAACGCCACGCGTCGTGTATACTCTAGTCGTGCACCGGAAAATTGTTTTTAGACTATATGATAGATTGAGTCAGAGTGGCCTGCAATACGGAAACTTCGCAGCGCGTATATATGGTAGACGCTGCTATGCTTGCCGTTACACCCCAATCGCAGATATCCGAATGGTTCTGCGCAACTGAGCAGCAGCGATAAAAAAAAACTTGTCTTGTACTCGACGACTATACCCATCAACTACCGAATCTGCAATCACAAATTGAACGTTGACGGCTTCTCCCTGCCTCGTCGGTTCCTGAGCTTAGCAAATAACCTTTTTGATCGAATGCCCATCTATGACGTATGGCAATGCTTTTGAAATCAGGACCACTTGCAAAACAATGGTAGAAATTCAACAAAATGCCGTTATAATCAACTCCGCCTAATGTCGAACAAAGATGCGCGCGATTTTCTCCAACCAGTATACATCCCGCTCGTACTGAGGCTATCCAGCACATCTAAAGTGTCCCCTTGTCAAGAACACGGGTGATTTCTGGAATTGATTGAACATGACGTGCCTGGCAGCAATAGTAGTGTTTCCGTGCCCTAATAAAATACCGATGTCGTTCATCGCAGAAACCGTACCTAAACCACGCCTCCATTCCGACGTGTACGCTGCTTCCCTCTATACGTAGCTGTCTCAGATTGCAATCATGTGTCTCTCCTCCTTCCATTTAGCTTCAACTCGCTTGGGGGAATTTTAAGCTGATCGTCTTGACTTACAAAGAAAAACATCTAACACGATAATTCAAGACCACCCAAACCATGCCCTCCGTACCCTGTAGCGGTCACGATATCACCTAAAGGAACCATTGTACCATATATTACGTGTCACATTGCTTCGCGCCTTGGTATAGCGTAGCCTTCAGATTGGCTAAGGCGTCGCGACGGTGGGCAACACACGTTAGGCGCAGTGCATGGCAGGTTCACTCCTGTCTCGCGTCCATCCGGTCGTGGTTGTCATGCGTTCGTCACGTGGTTTAGAGCTCGGTGTGCAGCGAAAACTTGGAAAGGTCCTCGATGATGTCCTCCAATGATTCATAGTCGTCTTCTCGCACCTCCTGGGAAGCCGTCAGACGTGCGTGTGGAAGCGATACGGAAAAAGGGTAACGATAAAGGTCAGCCATGTCAGTGGGGATTGGGGTGTTTGCGCTCGAAAAACGTGTGCTCCTATAACGCCTACTACGGTAACGTGCACCAGTAGTAATACCACGTATGTATGTGGGCTATTTCATTATCAACAAAATAGGAAACATAGGCACCCAAGGAGGGCATCCAGCTGACGATATGGAAAATTTAGTTCTGACAAGGAAGCGTGTTTCTGCCACGAACATGTTACTGCCACAAGCACGCCCACACTTACAGTTTTAGCAGGATCTTCACCTACGGGGAGGAACTCGATGACACCACGCAGAGACAGCATTAATAAGAGAAGTCATTTTATGTCGAGCCCATGACGACTCACGTCACAGAAGTCGTCGCCGGTGAAGGCCCCCTCGCAAAGCTTGCCGTCCAATTTGTACAAGTTCGCACCGTACAGCTCGAGCATCTTGCCGCTGTAAAGGCGGAAGTTGTACGTTGCCGGGGGGATTTCGTTCCTCTTCAAGTCGTCGTTAGGGCGTGCCTCGGGGAGGCCAGGAAGTTCCTGATAGGGAGGCAATACGACAGGGGGGGTGAGCAGAAAAATGTAGTGAGTTTGTTTGGTGTGCCCATGAGAGAACTGCGGACGGTGGGCGGAACGGGTGTACAGAGGCTATTGGTTGCACACAAAGACCTTGTGCACGGTTGCGGGCTATAGGCTAGAAGCGGCGTTTACGAGATGCGCGCGAAATATTTGTGTTGTACACTGCAAGTACCACAGCATCATGCTGAACACGTGCAAACAGAGTCGTATATACTGTGATTTAATCGCTATATATCCTGGGACCTAGGAACGTCATCAATCGAGTTGACCCCAACCACATACTGAATGTCTGCACTAGTAACGATCCACAGAAGCTCAGTAATTTGAACCACGTAACGCACCTGCTGCAAACGGCGGACGGCGCTAGCCTCCCCCACAAGCGCTCCGTTCACGCCGTCCATCCTCCAGTGAACACCGAGGTGGGACCTTCCGATAAGGACGTTGGCGCTGACCTGATTGTCAGGAAAAAATCAGAAAAAGGGGATGAGATAGGACTGCAAGATCGACGACCTCGAGTCCAAGATATACGTAAAATCGTCCTGTTCAATCATACTGAGATCCTGACAATATCGGGAAATTCCGTCGTTCAGGAGCCCTTCCAGACAGACATTGTCTGGCCCAGGAGAGCTGTCTATATCGTGCCAATCGTCCGTAGTAAAGTGTGGGACGGGTGAGGGCGAGTACAATGGTGTATTCCACCACCAAATGCTGGTTGATTGGTGATTTCCAACACTTCCAAACTAGTTTTTCACGAGGGTTGTGCTTGCAACCATGGAGGGGTCTAGGTGGTGCGTGATTGGTCCGCGTGGTGAATGATCCCCTTCGAAACATCACGCCAAGCCACGCTGGTGCGTCAATGGTCTGCGTGGTGAATTATCCCCTTCGAAACATCATGCCAAGCCATGGCCGTCGGCTGAGCGCGACAAGTGCCGCTACAGCCTCACGCCACATGTGGTATGAGACAGCAAGCGCGAAGATAATATCAGTTCCGAGGTTATTGCACATTCTTGATATTATAGCGGTAGGACAGGGTGCCGATCATCAATGGTGTCTGGGTGAATATCGAGGCTGCCTGTTAGAGGAAAACACGTTCCACACCAATGCTATCGAAGAATGAACGAATCTTGGTACCTCGAACAAAACTCGTATCTATCGGCCGCTAAAACAGGGGGATCACTTCCATGTAAAAAATCGATATTAATATTGGCCTACTGTTTCGCCCACAGTCTGGACGCGCCTACGAAACCAAACAGCTTGCATATTCTCACCTTGTTGAGCTCTCCTTCGTACGTGAGGCCGTCTACATCCTTGCCGTATGCGTTTGTGCACTTGCCCACAATTTCCCTCCCTGAGGGCACGTAGGGAATCCTCTCGGTTCCCTCTTTGTTCGAGACGACGGGGTAGGGGAAGCACCTCTGCCCGAGGTCGAACCCGAGGAATGCCTGTTGAGATCAGTGTACGAGCATTCGCGTACAAAACGTTGGACATGAAGTAATCTGAACCGGCATGTTACTTTCTTGAACATTGGATCTGTACACTTCGTTTCGTGCGTGAGATAGGAATGTAAGCAAAAAAAATGTATTTGCCGAGAAGGCTCTAATGACGGAGGAGATAATGCAATGACTGCAGATATTTCGGGTAGTGATATGCGTGCGATTCTCATCGCTTATTCGATATTTTCGTTTTCGACGCGGTTCGTGTGGACTATCGCAGCCAAGGTATGTACATAGACTGAGATATCACCTTAAGCGAGGTAATGTAAGCGCCGACATTGATGGCGTGTCCGCTGGGGTACGCTGGGTGCGTGGGAGAGCCCTGGGCAGACGCCATTGGCAGCAGGAAGGTCTTCTCCCCGTCTCCGTTCATTCTCTGATTGTGCACCTCCACCCTGTTCAGCAGCTCCTAGGATATTCCACACGACATTTCCACACAAACCATGTCAGTACCATCATCGCAAGTAACGAAAACGTGGTGCACGTTCACGTTCTACGCTCGCTTAGTAGTGTGTTCAACATTTATGGGATGAACGAAATAACTCTTGAAACTTTTTGTCTCGATACATGTAAATTTGAGTGTCCACAATTCAACAGGATTTGACCGCCGTCACGATGGTTTCCTACGCTACGCGTTTGTCAACCACGAAAGCAGTTGACCTATTCGTGTACCTGGGGGGTACTGATTTCAGCATGTGTGGAGGCTTTTATACTGCTTATGTTTCCCCTTCTAGGTCCGAACGGCAGCATGTGCAATAGACATGCGTTGCCAGATACTTACTGTGTTCCGCAGGATGGAGTCCGGCAGTGGGGTGATGACGTTCTTCATGAGCGTGTTATGTACGAGACCACCGTACGCCTCGGGCCTCAGCATGCGGTGAACTTGCCACTGTCGTTTCGTTCAGAATATCACGGGTTTATTGGTGTGGGTAGGAGAGGAGGGAGTACTGTGAATCATCTGACGGTCGCCAACGCGGTCAAGACTGCATACCGTTATTTGTAGGTGCTGTCATCCATGACAGATTTTGCAGACGTGGGCGTATCCAGAGGTATCTACAGATATATGGAGTTGGAATATATGCTCATGGGACAGGCACCTCTATCTATCCCGCGAGTCTCGACACAGAGGGAATATTGCCCAGGGAGCAGTCCGCGTTCAGTATCAAAACCATGTGCTGTTTCCGACTATATCCGTTGTTGATAAGTACCGGCACCCAACCCGCTTATGCTGCGTTCGAAAACACCTGTGGACTGTGTCAAGTCTCATGCGTTGCACCTCCCTGTTAGTGATAGCACTGGTGTAAACTTGTTGCAATCGCAGTCAAGACTTTGGCGGATGTTTCTGACATAGCATACGCATCCCCGAGTAGTCATACATTTTTGTTTAGTACATACCCAGGAGCCGTCCAACTACGGACGTGTTTGCTGGACGGCGTACCTTTTGGTACCACGCGTGGCGAGTGGAAGAGCTGGCCGAGCCCATCGCGGTGAGAATGTGCGGCGCGCCGAAAGTGGCAAACCCCTGCTGACGCTCGGACTCCGCGTAGGGGCCGATGGAACCTCCGAGCGCCCCTTGCGTGAACAAGATGAGCGCTGAACGGAAGGCCTCCGTGTACAATGTGTCCCTGAAGGAGATAGTGGCCAGATCTCGACCGTTTCGGATGAACCGGCGGTTCTCCTCGTCGAACGTGGTGTCCACATCGGAAGCACCGTTCTAGTTGCGGGCGAATGAAGCCAGGGAAAGGATGAAAATTAAACACACAAGACCGCGCAACGGTGACAAGTGCAACACCGAGGGGGCGCGGGTTGGACGGAGCCGGTCGTCAGACGACAGGAAGATTTTTTTCATCATGCACAGACTCCACGAGCACTGAAAATGTTGGCCGTTGTTTTAATCTATATAAAAGCTAAAGACAATAACGCCCATGGCGCTCTATGCAGATGGGCCTTGGGCAACCATACCCTGGATATCGTCTGCACACCTGACTTCACGGACTCGGCATAATTCGAGTACCCCAAAACAGTTTCGACCCACCCATGTCGTATCCTGCATTGATTTATTGCAATGTGCGACCAATGCATGACTCTATTCTTAAGTTCAAGTAGGTTATCGTATTCGGCAGTGCACGTTCAGCAAAGACAGATATCGGTGGGCATTATCCCGCACGTAGTCACTCGAAGTTCGCTCCGGCAAAGCCACCGAGACAGCCTACAGTGTTGACCAGGTGGCATCGTCTTGCTCACCTGCACGTCGAGCCAGGGCTGGAAAGCCGTCATGTAGTCCGTGAACGGAGTCAGGGGGTCTGCTTTCGGGGTCACAACAATGGAGTCGATGAGGAAGTCCGACAGCATGAACTGGGACACCACTGGACCGGTGGTGACACCTGGCCAAGTCGTCCTGAACAGATCGGTAACGGGGTCGATCTTTCCGCCCTCGCTCCTGGGGATGTTAAGCCCCTTGAACGCCGGTAGTCCCTGCAGGTTCTCTGCTCGACGACCAGTAGTAGGCGAACGTAAGGCATACGTGTTGTGTGTTAATGAATGGCGGAATATACTGGAAATCGTCTTTGTTTACATTCCTGTTAATATTAGCTGTATGTGACAAGGGGTAACAGCGCAGGTCGATATCAAGTATGTACAGCCGTAAGGACACAAACTTGGTATAATTTCCGCTGATGGCCCTGAAGGTGTGGTTTACCTGCGGCGAGCCTGACGACGTCGTTGGTGGCGAATTCCTCGAAGGGGATGTCCCTCACCAGGGCCATCCAGTACACCTCTGACTGCTGGGCGGCCTGCATAAACAACAGAACACCCCAGTCACGAAGGGTTGGGCGAGCAACATGGTCAGACAAAGAACACGGGTAAAACATGTACACAGCACACAGGAGGCGTTCTACTGTAGAGGTTCACCTCAACTTGTCCGAGGCTCCTTTGTCCCCCGAAGGGTAGAATGCGGAATCTAACAGAGACTAACATATTTACACGACTGACCCTACACGTATCTCGTACGTGTACGCACGCACTTTGTCCAACAGTTTTGGAGGACATGTTATAGATTTAACCCTTCACCTGGCGCCCGTTAAGGACGCCGTAGCGGCTCAGATGATCATTTCATAATGCGATACCTCTATGGTAGAACGCGTCGCCAACATCCAACAGATATTCAACGAGATCAGAAATCTGCCAAACGTAGCGAGTGGCGATTGTTTTCGGAATATGCTCGTCTTAAGCCCACCGAACCCTTGGTACATTTTCTTGGTCACTTTTTAATTGGTGGAAGCTCACCAGCCTCTCGGAGAGGAGGCTGTCGGGCGTGGTGATGAAGATGTTGTCGCTGTATAATCCCCAGATACCGAGATCAACGCGTCGTTCGACAATCAATATTCACAGCACAGCGGGCACGGCGATGAGGAGACCACATAATTAGTTGAAGATTGAGGGGTTGACATCAGTTGGCGAGTTTCCAGGCGCGACTACGGCAATATTAAATAAGGATGAGGCCTTCGACGTCGCGATGCTGAAACAGGGTCCAGGCGACGTGATGCCCCAACTTGACCCTTTTTGTACTGCAGTCCCGGTTTGAGGGCAAACCACTAAATGATAGACTCGTTTGTCCCAAACAATGGTACTGCAGGTCTAAGAGAGTTTAAGTGGGTCGAAAAAACGCTTGGAGCAATTCCTTGGTAGTGTCTAACGTCGACCACAGTTTGTCCGATTAGCACCACAACGTGGGCATTGTCCTATACCCACACATGCCGCGGAAACTGCTCGAGCTCGTACTGCACCCGTTCCGAGGATATGGCAAAGTCAAATACGTCAGTACGAAAGGCGATACCATCTCAGGAGCTTTTCTTCAGGATGCGGCTCGACTTTTTCCGCGATGCATGCTACGTGATGGTGTATTTTCAGTACAAAAGTGGGTCACGTTCCTATATCGTACCTGATACAAATATCGAGCCTGACTGTCCTTGTTCCTACAACAAATTAAATGAAGTATGCAATGATCGCGCACTGTGCAGTACCTCCACCATATCGATTTATAGGGTCCTTCCCGAGCTATGCTTCCAGTGGCGTACCTGGTATGGGGAATCATGTATTATGTACACAATCAAAACTTGACATGGAATATAGTATGTTCGTGATCGACAAGACAAGACGCACTGCTGTTGCGGTACTTTTTATTTTGGAACAACCAGCAGGATGCAGCACTTATACAAAAAAAATATGCAACAAACGACAAAAATAAACAAAACAAATAAAATACTCCGTATAAGACAGGACGAATATCCCAATAACATACCTGGCAATTTCCATACATACCTGGTATGTGGACAAAACCTTTTAATCCCTTCGAAGTGTCTGTTACTAATACTTCAAACAATCCGTGGTCGACACCGATAAGTGAAGTCATTCGCCGGCTCTAGAATAAAGTCATACGCTCGGCTTTACTCGTTCCTGGCCAAACCAGATGACAGCCCGTATCCCGTCTTTTTAACAATATTCCCGTAGTCTCAAGTTTTCAAAAGTGTGAAAAAGCCACATCAAACGCGCGTCTAAGGCTGTTTCTTACGGAAGTTCGATTTGTTTCAGTTCGATTTGTTTTTTCAGCCTATCACTGATGCTTTTGACCGGGAACGCGGGCAAATCGGTCGTGCGTTTCTCGGGATGAGTGCGCCCGCCTTACCAGAGCTACTCAATGCAAAAATCCGCTTCTCCATGGAAGCATTAATGTTTTAAAGTTCTTGAGCACTGTGGCATTTGCAATAATATCCAACAAATAGCATTCCAGATGCACAAACTATTCAAAATTTCTGAATTTTCTGACTGGAAAGTACCTTCAAATTGTATTTGATGTCTATTGTTTGATTTGTGAAAATGCTGGATATTCCACACTGCTTCGATGGAGAAGTAGATTTTTGCGTTGGATACCTGTGGGATGGAATGGAAATGCATTCCGAGGAGCGCACAACCCTTTTGACAGCGTTCCGGGTCAAAAACATCAATGCATAGCCGAAAACAACAAATCGAACTCAAACAAATCGAACTACGATAAGAAACAGCCTAGGCACAACTCTAAAGCTGTCGTTTATAATATCTTCTGACGCGGTTGCCATTCGAATTTGGGCGAACATGTTGTTCAGGTTTTGCAATAGAATTAACAAAAAAAATTAAAATGCATTTCGGAATTTTGTTTCTCTGGTTTCACTGCTGTCATTTTTGGTTCCTATTTTCCCTTTCTTGCTTGTGCTGTTGTGTTCTCGTACCCGGTACGCTGGCATTTCACGTACTCGACACTTGAATTTTCGTTTTTTTTTGCAGGTTTCCTCTGTCTCACAGTATGTATGTGTCCACTATCTCTCTAGGATATAAGGAATCAGGACGGACATTGGGTGTACTGATGAAGTTGGGTAAAAAGCACGATTCAATGTGAAGACAACAACAACAACAACAACAACAAATAACATAAAACAATCTAAAATGCTTGCTAGAAAGCTGCCCCTTCGAAAAAACATTTGTTAGTCGTAATGGTTCTATATTTCTGGGCAATATCACGTACGTGATAAAACGTGTACCTAGGTAAAACAATATTTTTCCGGTACAAACCGACCCCTGTATACTGCTGTATATGTATGTACCTGTCCGCACCGGTGACCTGGTGCGCGGTGCCCCCGAGAGGGTTGGTCAGCTTCGCACCATTTTTTACTGCCCCCGACGGCACTTCATCGCACACGTTGATGTCGCTCGTGAATATACACTCCTGCAGCTTCTTGTAGGCGTTTTCGTCCACCTGCAAGAAGCGAAAAGTTTAGGATGGAGAGTTCAGAAGCGAGTTAGAGGTGTACCATGGATGTACAAGAGGCGTGTCGATCACACGACACGAGTTCGCCAACGAACGTGAAAATTTAGTGATCTTGAGCTAATTTTTCACCAATCCGTTGGAGGATAAAAAAATGAAAATATGAAGGATATATTCCATGTGAAGAACACACCCTCTCGGTTTTCTTCTTGCATCGACCAACCACCGGACAGTTATGTCCACTGGCTCTATGACCGATCAAATAATATCCGAATCCACGATGTTGTCGCCGGTTGTTGCTGTTGCCATTCAGCAGACGAAACACCCTGTTTTTGCTTGTCTGTCACTGCCTAGCCACCCGATTGCTGATGCCGTGGGACGTAGGGACCGCAAAGACTTGTCATGCTCTTTCCTCCCTCCTGCCGTATGACGCGCAAGATATAAGATATCACCTGTGGGGCGAATTTCAGATTCGGCTTTCTCTCCAGAACATGGGGAGCACACATAACGACAATGATGGCGGATTTAAAAATATGTCGTCGACCAGGAACAAACGTGTCGATCCACGTATGTAAGTATTCAGTACACCCTCCTCGCTGTAGAAAACCAAGCATCGAAAATCGCTCGAGGGACTACTGTGTTGTCTTGCATGTTATCCGGTATACTTTCATTCATAGTATCTCGCGTACATCGTTAAAAAGTCTCGTAGGCGATTCCACCCGCCCGCCTATTGGAGCGCAGTCGGGAGCATTTCAGTACTTCTATTTAAGATTAATAGTTGTTGCTGGAACATACCATTGCTGCCCAGTAGTTGCGTTTTCAAAAGAATAGCCTGAGAAAAACACATACAAAACTACACCTATTCGACTTGAGACCAAAAAAGGTCCATACTAGAACCAGGTAAAACACACACACCAATCATAGAGTGAGCTAAACCCTCCTTGGTTTTGCACCTGGACAGCACGTGTGATCGTGCAGCTCTCAAATCGTTTCGTTCCGTTCAGATCTCGTGAGGGTATAGGCACTTCTGGAGAGGGTCATCAGCATTCGGGGTTTTCACGACTGCCGGCGTGCCAAGAGGTGTTCTCTGCCCCTCCCTGTTTCGAGCTTTGAAGCTTCTCGACTGTTCTCCAGGTGCACTTTGCTCGACGCGAAGTTATGCTATCGTATTAATACTGACCCCATCTCAAGGCGGGGTGGGGAGGACGATCTACCGGTCCTGTAGTATGACAAGCTCCGTTGTGATCATGCGAAACAGCACTATCAACAGAACAAGCGCATTGTACACCCCAAAAAACATGAAAAGTGAAAGCAGCCTGCTACAGATACAGAGACACGCATGCTATACGTACGTAAACAGAGTGTACAAAGAAAGAGGATATCAACCGAGGAAGCGCGGTACCTTACCCATAGAGAGAAACAACGATGCACTTCGTGTGTATAACAATAATCGCGTATGTCGGGCCCAAAAACAGTCATAATAAGCGGTTGAAGCCAAAAACAGACCACGAGTAGACACATGGAGGTAGGGGTACCTGGCTATTTTTAAGCCGAAAACAGTAGGCTCTCTAATAGCAGGGCTCCTGGAGGGGTTTATTTGTTTTGAGTCTGGACGGTACCTGTTTTTGCTCAAATTTGGGCCGGGGTTTACCGTTTCCGGCTCAAAGCCTTTGAACGCTCTACACTCGTACTTGTACCTATGCTACGGTCGTACTCGTGTACTGGTTACACCTGTCCGAACTTGTCGTGCGGCAGCGTCTTGTGGTACTGCCCGGCGAATAGCGGGACATTCTCCTCGTCACCGTTGTTGATGTGGCAAGTGGGTCCAACCGCGAACTCGTCCTTGGCGATGGCCAGGCGCTTCAAGAGGGTCACCTTCGCGCGCGGCGCCGGCTGCGGGTAGAACGAGCAGCGCGTAGCACAGCGTAATATCGAGACGACGGCCGGGCGGGTTAAGAGCTTCCTTGGTGGATTCGCAGCGATTTTTCACTTTTGTTGCTATCAGTCAATCAATGTGCAGCAAAAGCTTGAACGTTGACCCCCCATGAACACGCCCTATTTCGTTGCTGCGACACAGCCGCAATATATATACCGGATGCAAATCCTATTTTTTTATTATTAGTTATATTCTACCAGTAAGAAATTCAACATGAAGTCTGAGTATACGCAAATAATGGATGTACGATGCTGTACGTTTCAAGCGCGCCCGCCATGCTATGACGAATTTGCGGTTGCCTCAATTTCTACTGTCTGTACATAGAATTTGTTGTCTACCTGGTACACCCTTTTTGCGGTAGTACTGAGCCAGTACTTCTACTAATAGTAATAGTAAACAAACATTCAAGAAAATTAACTTTCAACAATACAGCAGTAGTTGTACCATGTACTATATACCGAAGTACGGTACAGTCGAGCGAGAGAGATGTATTATAGCGTCAGGACTATATTTCCTACATAATCCGTCGCTGTGACGTGTCGTCGGTCGCGTGCTAGACTATCGCATTCGTTGGTATAAAAATATATACTGGTATAATGTTAGCCATCCGACAACTTGCAGCATGAGTTTCAACATTGATCACTCATAACATTTCCGAAAGCAGAAAACCACGGAAACCAAGGAAATCTATGTGCAAAGTCTAACATCCTGTTGTGTCTACTTCCCGCCCAGATGTATCCACAATACTCCATTTGTTGTCCTTGCTGCCTCCTTCTTCTCAATATGCACTCGTTACACTATATTCTTAATCCTAAGCCGAATCCAAGCTCCATCCCCATGTCATCGGTATGGGTCTGCCATCCCCCCCTCTGCTTCTGTCTCCTCGCTTCCTGGTATTCAAATTGTTGCGGATCTTACACTTTGAGCCAGGTTCGAACTATCATATAAAGTCACTGCTGTGTCACCAGCTTTCAGCTCAGGCTATAAAATGCGCACTTTCCTATCTTCGTAAAACAAAAACACAGCGATTATCTAACAACTTGCCCCATTCGAATGCTGTCATCGCGCGTACCGCTTGCTGCCCTGCATCATTCTATGTACGTGCAGATTTCTGATATCGAAGACAGGACCGAAAAGCCAAGGAAACACTTGATGAAAAGTACGTGAAAAAAAAACTCGACACCGCTTCGAGACCCAGTCTGGGGTGCTATCGTGTTAATATATAAAGTAAGAGCAGTAATTATATGACCATCGAAAGTTTATCGTTTTTCGAAATTTCGTGCAAAAATTCCTCCACCGCACGCACAAACTTGGTTTCCATTGCGACCTTGGGAAGGAGCGAAAGTCGGTTTCTCGTTTTCTCGAAGATACATGGCTCGAGCCCGGCGGTGTCCACGGACGGAGATAAAGAAGAAAAACATCATCACTTTCACCTTCTAGACTAGTTCGTAGGAGGTGTTAACCTCGACGCCCTTCTGGACAAGCCGTAGTCACAGGTGTCTACCCTTCTCCTCCCC
>JBBMHQ010061754.1:0-17822 GCA_037834295.1 Postelsia palmaeformis
CATCTCAGAGATACTGTTCGGTCGCGAGGGGAGGAAGGGAAGCTTCGAAAGGATCCGCTCCACGACTCGCTGCCTGCAAATTCCGTCGGTTCGAAACTTCTGCCGGTCGAAAGGCCGAATTTTGTCTTTCGTTGGTACGTGTCTGTTGGGTTCGAAACGTATTACAAAGAAAGGTCGTCAGTAGTATCCTCGCTAATCCCCAGGGCACCAGGGGCTGGAAAAATTGCTACTCACTGCTACCAATTCGTAGTACTTGTAGGACGCCTCTCCACGCCCGCCGTTCACGGAGTTGGGCATTGGCGCTCTTCGCCCGTTGTCTCGCCCGGATCACCACGGGTTGCGGAGCTTGCGTGACTCGGGCGTGTGGTCGCGGGCAGTCGGGTGGCGCACGGTAGAGCCGGTGCCCCGTGGGAAAACCTAAACCGATTCGGGGTTTATTATCTCAGACGTCTTTGTCACTACCGAGCAGCATCATACAACAAGGATATTGTAGCCAACTGCGTACTACCTTGGTGTGGATGTTCTTCGTATGAAAAACCGTTCGTCCTTCCCGTCCGCATCCGCCCACAACCAATGCCTGTGCTGATTCCTCAATCCTGGAGAGATATTGTTATTTCCGTAGTCACACTATACACTGCTGTATTGTTTCATGCAGCAAGCGGAGTAGTCAACGGAATGTCAATTCATCATACTGGTACAGTAATACTACCTGGTGTGAAGGTGCTGTTAGTAATACTTGGCGGTGAAAATGAAGAAGCGAACAACAACCACGATGATAACAGGACAGCAGTGACACAACCCGTCGAAAGTATTACGTTTCCTACATATTTAGGGGAAGTGCATATATGCCTTCGACCGGCCAATCACACGGACACCGTTGTTTCACTGCGCGTGAGGCTCTCCACAAGAGGGTCACCACAACAGGCAATATCGTGCCCATTCAAGTAATTCAGAACTTACCGAAGATCTCAGCAAACCGGGTGGACGTGCCGACGGCCAGCAGCTGCCTAAACCTGTCTCCTCGCGTCTCGACCGTGTTTTCCATCACTGCCCGGAAGCACATCATTAGGAGACGAATGTACAACATCACCAAGCCGCACAGCCCCACACCAGAGTGTCCCATTCCTACCCAAGAGGCAGTTACATATTAATCCTATTGCTGTTTCTGGAAGTGCCTACACCTGAAAATAAATTAACTCATTGAAGCTGTCATCCATATGCAAGTCTTCCTTACAAGCGATACTTAGTACGATATAGTCCACCCCTCATGCTACTCGTCGAACACCTCACGGCGCTTCGTGCTTGGTGCAAGAAATGTCTGCCTGATCGGCGGAAACGCGACAAACATGCTCCGTCCCAGCATTGTACTGGTAGGGATACAGGGGTTTTGGTCGTACAAGTAGGGATATAGGGAATGAGATCGCGTACATCTGTCCTTTCGAGTACGCCCTCCCCCCCTGAACCCCAGCACTTGGGGGTATGCGGGGGATTGAGCGAAATACTAGAGAAATGAAAACGTATTTGCACGGTTCAATGGACTTCGCAAAAACGCTGAAATTGCGATTCATTCCAGTGAATAGAAATAGGTTCGCTAGTAGCCGGGGGGAGGAGGAAATAGATGCACACATGTGCCCGTGTGGCAAAGCAATAGAGAGTAGAACTCACATCGTAGGAGAACGTGAAATGTACAAGGAGGGACGGGATGTGTTTGAAGAGGAGAGAAGGCAATAGACGAATGTGACATGTCGGAGTTTGATACACTGGACAGCAACAAGAAGACAATCGCCATCCTGGGAGATAGATGGTGGCCACAGGCGGTCAAACAGGAAGGAGATAAGATGAGCAAGAAAACAAAGTTTACTCGTAACATAGGGAAACAACGTAATGAGCGCCCAACTGTTGGAAGTGTCTCTGCGCTGTCACTTGTCAAATGACTTAGGCAATCAAGAATTGAGTACGCCCCCCCCCTGACCCTTGTCTGTACAGGGCCATTTGTTGCTTGCCATACGAAGTACTTTGACCACTGACCACCCATCTCTTTCGAGATGAGGGAGAGGTGAGTATATCACCATAGGCGTGTGGCATTTTTCTAGCGGTATCAACACGATTTATTCTAACTCCATGCTTGTTCAACAGCAGCACAGTTAGTTGCAGTTGTATTCCGTTTGCCGTGTGGCAACAATATGCAGCGCCTGTGCGTTGTGTCTTGTAAACTCTGAGGAGAAGAAACCCCATGGGAACGTGATAGGATGAGGAGTGTCACGAAACATCGCTGTAGACACTGCTACAGTAGCAATGGTACAAAGAGCAGAAATGAAGGCCCAACATAGAAACAGAACGGTGCATGATTTGCCACTCTCTCCATAAATATATGAACCCTTTTATGGAGTACCAGGTATGGATCTAAAACCGTTCCTCCTTTTCCGGGAAAATATTGGCCTCTTCGGCAGTGACATATAATATGAGGTCCATATATACGTATATGGAGTTAGTACATGGTTGTAGAGCAACTCCTTACGAGTGTATCAGTAACTAGTTCTCGTCACCGTGCTGTTTGCACATACGTATAGCCCTATCGCAACGTAGAAATTATTGCTGGGGACGCTCATTTTCGGCCATCACGGATGAGGGGATGTTAATATAAGACGCACAGCCGGCCAGTGCAACAGCTCGTAGAGTATATCTACGTATACCCGTGCTGTGTGTACCTGAGCGTGTTCACCTCTTCGTTTACGCACGCTAGTCACATAGTAAGCGCTCTCTTCCAAATCATTGGATAATTGCCACGAACAAATGCTCTTCACGGTGACTTGGTGCCACTCCCGCATCTCTTTCCCACAGAGACCAAGCCTCGACACGCATTTTTCCAAAAGGTTCCGAACCTTGTTATCTCATCTACACACCGAATGGCACCACGCAACGACGTTTCGCCGAATCCGTCAAGCTCCGCTGCACCACAAACCTCTGGGAACGAAAGCTACGGTTTCAGGTCCGGAGGCCGGTGCTAAACTAAGATCACTTTCGACGCAGCGGCGCCACGCCGACGTTCACTAAGTTTACCAGGGAGTTACTAACGAGAAGACTGCTCCCCCGCTATTATGTGCGAAGCGCTCACCAGGGCTTCTTTCAGGTTATGTCGCACGCGCGAAGCTGTCAAAATCGGGACTCATTTCACGCTGTCACACGCGAAGTAATCAAGACTAAGATAGTTTTCACGTGGCCACATGGGAAGCGCGTGCCAGCACTGTCGTAACGCAATCAAGCGCGCAGCAAGTATCAAGAGTGTCTGTTGCTACACTATTGCATCACGCGCTCACGAACAGGGACCGCCAATCCCGACCTTTTCAAGTTCGGAAGAATAGCATCTAAAATAATCACCAATCCCCGTCTGAAACATCGACACCATTGTCATGGGAGAGCCCGCTGATTTAACTGCCGCAGCTTATAGAATAGTAGACAATATCGTCTTGGCTGTCAGCGGCACGTGCGACAGGTCTGAGGTCGACGAATATTGCATTGGTACACAACTAATGGTGTGAAAATGTTATGGGTGGCATGTGTGAAGGTGTAGCATACCGCGCTAGACGGGTAAAGCATCGATCTATCACCCAGCCCGAGGACTTTCTTGAAAATCTATCCCCCTCTCTGAACGGCGGGATTTTTGGGACGTCGGTATCGTATGTGGCCGAACACTGACCTACCCGCTTCGTTTCAATACGTGGGGAACCAGGCAGATGTATGTGTTGAGGGATGCACGCGCAAGTGGTTATGTAAAAGACACGTTCGAAGTGATATTCGAATCGGTGTCCTTGACGAAGTCGAATGTAAAGGTGTTTCCTACTGAGCTATGTGGATGAAAAATCGAGCAAATATCCAGTTCAGGGTAATCCTTTTAACAAGGGCGGGCGCTCTGTATGCAACTACGTGAGGGAAATGTAACCCCCGGCAAACAGTTAAGTGACCCGCCGCCCGTACCATAGGCATACATCTAAAATTCTGCCAGGTAGTTTTGACGATTCACTGGTCCAAAACATTCTGACGCGCTGCTCTCCGTCGCAATAGTTCCTGTAAATGCCAGTTATACCTCCTCTTACTGCATTGCGCGTGGCATCCGGCAATCTATAGCATGAGCTTCGACACTGCCCGCTCAAGAACATTCCCCCAAAACAAGCTATGAACAACTGTTGCGTTGCTTTTGCCACACGCAAATTAACAGCATGAGCTGCAACCCCGATCACTCCTTGTTTTGTCGAAGAAACAAACGAATGCGGGAGATAAATATTGACAGCATTGTAACACTCCTTGGTTGGCGTGACGGTGCCTCCAATCTTCGCGTTTGACAAAAATAACTAATTTGTTTTTTTTTTACCATTGCTTTTACTTTCCAGCTTAACTCGTGGGATATTTTACCCTCAGCAATCCACTTGACAAGTGGTGGTCATAGGTATCGTCCCTCCTCCCCCCGGTGCGTGTCTTCATTTTGATCGCGCATAGGGTTCAGCATTCCCACTGCTCGTGGATTTTCATCGAATGAATGTCGCCAACTTACGTTCTCGCGCTTTCCGCCCGTCAATCTGGTTGTAAGGAAAAGTCCCTACGAGTATGCACTCGGTGAGACTGGAACCCACACAAATTATCTGAGTGGGCGCTTAGACCGCCTACCAAGCCACTAGTAACTACTGTAACCTCGTGGTTGCCATAGACGGTATGAGATCAACAGAAACCATGTGCGGAACCAATAAAGCAAGTACACGGCAGAGAACCAGAGGTTAAATATATATCCGTAAAAAACTGTTGTCAGATGCCGGCGTTTCATTTGGCGCTTTGGCGCGGTGTAGCGTGCATACAAGGCATTCGAATTTTTGACCCAGTGGGGAGGAAGGGAGAGCGCACAGCTTGTGTGGAGAAGTGACGTGTATCTCAAATAGCCATGTTGTGATTACTGCCGCGTACACGTGAGCATGTACCTGGTATCCCTGCCACCTGAGATATTTCTCCGTGCACACTGTCTCGTCATACGGTTCATCACATGTGATGAGTATCGGTATTTGCTGCGAAACGGTGGTTTGTTGGTTAGGCGTCTCGCACTTGCTGTGTGATTTCGTCGCAGATATAAACTTGGTGGTACCGCAATGATCGTATCAGTCGTGCTCCCAAGAACTGTATCCCTCGTTAAATTCGTTCTGGCTTGCCCACTCACGTCAACTCGACCATCGTTCAGATAAAATCGTCCCTTTATCCGACGATATCCCGGAGCAACATTCGGGATACGGCGCGCTATCGGTCGGCCGTGCCGGCAACTGGAGCGCGGATGGCTCGGACGGACTGGCTCTTGTCGACAGCAACAACAACGTACTGCAGTTTCTGTCGCACGACGGTAGGTCTGACGGGGAGTTTTTCACCCGCGCAAGGAGAACACACAGCAGTGTGCCTACCTACTGTACGTGCCCGACTCCTGCAGCTAGCCATTGCAACCGAAAATGAAAATCTAGCTGCTTTTTCGCATCAGTGTCTGCCCCCTTCGGAATGTGTGATCTCTTCGATGTTGTTTGCGTAGTGTATTTCCGACAGTATAGTGCGCAGACGTAATTGAGTAACCAAAGCCACGAGCCCAAACCGAATTCCCATGAAAAGAATGTGCAAGATGAGTATTTGGATATTGGCTCTAGGCCAATCGAACTACCGCTCGCGACTGATCCCTAGCAATCGACAACTTGAAACGCCCGTTGGGCACTCCACAACAACTTCGGTGACACTTTGGTAAAACGCAGTCTTCATCTTGCCGTCTAATCTCGCCCAAACGACGTTATCCTTTCCGCCGCAAAAACAGGATCAAGGGACACGTTGAGCTAGAGTAATGAATAGCGATTTCCTAATTTATCCATCCTGAAGATCGACAGAGACGTGTTGGAGGCGCTGACCCCAAACATATCTCAAATATCCCCAGCCATATGCAGGCACCTTACTCGGCTGGTTCATCAGCTTGGTTTTACTCATGGTAGGCGGCAGAGCTTTCGCCCGCTCCGGTAGAACACAGCAGTGTATCTACTATATCTGCTGCCACCTTTCGGCGTGATGTGCAGTGTTCTCTGCAAAAATTGCAGACAATTGTTTTTTTTTTAATCATAACTTTCACTTTCCAGCCTAGCTCGTAGGAGGTTTTACCCTCGACGATCTTCTGGGCAAGCCGCGTTCACAGGTGTCCACCCTTCTCCCCCCCGGTACGTGCCTTCATTTTTCATCGCGCATAGGATACAGGATTCCCACACGCTCGTCGATTTTTACCGAATGTAGCTAACTCACGCTTTCGCGCTTTCCCTAATCAATTTATTTTATGCAAAAAAAAGCCCCTGAGCATGTACTCGGTGAGACTCGAACCCACGAAATTGATATTGATAGGCGCGCGGACCACCTACCAAGCCAACAGGGGCGAGTAACAAAAAACACGCGAATCCGCATGTAAAATATATCATGGTAAGAGCTAAACGTTGGCGTGTTAGACTAAGTTAGCTCTTGTAGGACTGCAATCCTGTAATATAGGGGATAGCCCACTCGAATAACAAGCAGTTTGTGCCCCAAGACGAGGCTGCAGTCCTAACAGTTCTGAAGATCTGGGGACCGCTTGCTATGGATACTTACGAAAAGACATTTTTAAGCGCTCGTCGGACTCCTTAATACACCAGAGTGACCCTTTATGTGACGCACAGGGGTTCAGCCTGCAGTCGATTCTCATCAAAACGACAGCAATGTGTGCCTTTCACTACAAACGGTCTCAGGGCAGACATTGAACTACTGTCAGGTTATGAAAATCGGCATCAATCGGTGGTTTCCTCGTTCCTCCATCGAGAAGACGCGCAGAAGCGGGCGCATTGGACGCGCTGGCCCCAAACACACATCAAATATACCCAATCATATATACAGTAGGCAACTCGTGCAGTTGGTTCAGCTTGTTTTTATCCAGTGAAATAGCATGGAAGGGGTGGATCTCGCCGAGAGGTGGCTCACTATAGTTGGCATCTGAGCAACTGACGATGAACTTATGATATGCGCACTAGCCTACACGTACGTCTGCAGTGGACTCACTTTTCCTGCTGTTTTCGATTTCTCCTATCGTGGTTGGTTGTCGGATTTTCGGTCGTGATGTCGTAAAAGTACGCAAAAAACTAGAGAACATTGGCCCATTCTTATCGGAGAGCGTTTTTTTCATAATTTCCAAAGTTTGAAAATAATTGAAGATATGTATCAATATACGGAGGCGTTCTGTCAATATTCGTAAAATTCCCCAAAAGTAAAAAAAAACCAAGTTCGTTAACATTCCAATATTTGGACGAAAAAAATGGAAAACAGAAAATATGAAAGTCTGAAAAATTGCGCGAAACAAATGTTCAAAATTTGGGGGAAAAGCTCTTTGATAAGAATGATGGCTCTTAGAAGTAGCGCCCGTCCTGTGCTCCACGGCTTGTTGTGTCCGTGTATAGTGTCCCTCTTTTGGAAAGATATGTTCGATCTACAACAGTTACTGTAAAAATGTACCACTGAGTCGACGTTGCACTTCCTGAGCCGAGGCTTTCGGACCAATTGAGTTCCTCTCGAGTGACAGCAGTTAAGATGAAAACTGTACTCGTATATTCGTTTTAGGACTATTAATAGCGCGTACTAGTGCCGGTCGGGTAGCACGAACGAAAGTTTTCCAATTTTAATATCGATCGGGTGAGATATTGAGCTCCTAAAATCAGGGGATCCGGAACTTCTGGTGCACCCCTGCTGTGGGATGGGTTTAATGTTGTCAAGTCATGAAAAAAAGTATACATACGTAAAGCCTCACAAAGGGGGCGAAAAACAAACAATTGGTTCCTTCCGTATATTTCCCGTCCATGAACAACATATATATACCAGGTACCAGGAGCCAAGTACCAGGTACACAATAAATCAGTAGTGACAAATAAAAGATTTTGCATATACTCGTACGTGTACGGAGTATAACGCCCTCTGCAAAGGAAGTAACGTGCCTATACGTATAAGTACAAAACAAGAGTTATTGAGAGGCGTGTCTGTACCGGGACTGCTATCACGAAGGAAGCTTCATAGCATCTGTTGCCGACAAGACACAACGAAATCGTGACTGCTCGCACTCGAGAAATTCTGAAAGTATGTTTTCAAGTCGACCCAAGTCGGTCTGGACAACGGCCCTCCTTGGACTACTTGAGCATACACCTGGTAGGCCTTATTAATACATACTCGTAGTGACGTAGAGTCAAGTATAATAGGGCAAAACATATTATAGTATTACATAGTAATACAGCAGTCATTAGATACCCGAAAACCATGCATCCCCGAAAACTTGCCCACCATGTTTGGTCCTGATGACTGCGTTCCCCATTGACAACAGGAACGGTGACTGCTACTGATGGACCAGCGGAGGGAAAAACATCGGTGGAGTTTGGAGTGGGCGAATCCACCTTCGCGGGTTCATCGCTGCAGCTTGTTGGCGCAGGAAACTCCTACGGCGACTTCACGTGGATTTCCGACCCAAACCCGTCCTTTGGCGAGGTAATTGTACATCTCAGATGTTGCCGCCGACTTCCGCCTAGCCTGGAGCGAAACAAAAGAGTGGTGTTCAAACTATGCTTCCTTGATTTTGCTGATTTTTTACAGCGCTCCTATGTTATATGGCGGTGTCAGCTGCGCCTGGAGGGCTCAAGGGTCGGTTTCAGTCGTGCATTCAGCTGCTCATACGGTCGGGGGGATATGATGGTATGGGCTTCACTGCCAAGTTGAGACGTTTCAGGACTGCAGTCTCGTTCTCGGCCTGAACCACTCAAACTGGAATTAGTTTACCCCCAGAGCGAGACAGCGGTCCTACTTTGAAAGGGTTAAGTCAACCTGGCGAGTGTCTCTGTACCTGCCTCACTGAGATATGACCCTTGAACACAGAGTGTTGCTATCGTAGAACGACAAAGAGCCCAACTGCGGAGCAAACCGCGAACCCAAAGAGCATGAAGAGAGCTCAAGCAAAGGCAAATAGTAGGGTACGTACTTCGCATGGACGGTTGAGAGGACCACTTCGGTTGTCGCCTGACAAGCCACGATATGTGAGAAGCGTAAGTGTATCGTACGTGCTGCATGCAAGCATCGGAAATAACGAGGTATCACTTTGCAGACGAACGCCGAAGGTAATATTGCACAACCGTCGATTGTCGCAGTGGAATTGACTTCTGCTGGGTGATGCTGACTGTACAGATAAACGGCGGAATGTATCTCGACGAAGATTTCACCAGCGGAGAACCCGTTCGAGAAAGCTCAACCATGGACACCACTGCCTCAGCCAATGCCGGTTAGAAGCGTGAACGCAACTGCTGCATGTCTTGTAACGTACTGCGATGCACATTGACGCATTGGGACAGCCCCACGAGACAGAATCGCGGCGCCTGACGGCTGCTGCTGGTACGAGTTCCCAACGTATGCCCAGCGTTGCAAGGCCAGCCCATCGACTGCATGCTTGCATTCGAGGTTGCTGCCGTGGGTACTTGCGTTTGAGCTAGAAACAGAGTAACTGACACGGCCGCACCTAACTGTTCTTGAGTGTGTCCACTGAAGTACCGACACCTAATGCGTGGGCGCCTGCGCTTGAAGCTTTATCAGTGGGCACTCGCCTCTATCGTTTAACGGTGATAATGTCGGTTGTATCGATGTTCGCAGGTGGACGTAATGCTCCTGCTCAGTCAAATTACCGTCTCCTGTCATAATCTACGAGCACACTAATACAGAACGGTCACTCGGCACGCGCAGGGGCAGACCAAACCAACCAAGGCTCTACCGACAGCTCAGACGCCACGGCAAAGGGGCTTTGCGTGGGGTCCATCATCACGCCGATCTCCAGCATTCAGGGGACGGGAACAGTATCTCCGATGTCAGGCGAAAAAGTCGGAATCAAGGGGACGGTCACGGCCGTATTTCCTGGCTTATCCGGGTAGGTCCGTGCATAAATGCACAAAACGTATGTCTACAACGCTTGTTTTGAGTTGTTGCCAGGGTTCCCGGCGTATCTGACGCAAGCAAAAAGGACTTTGGCAGTCGAACCGCTGTGCCTTGCGAGTTGACGTATCAAGGAAATAACAGATTTCTGACGCTACTTAACAAGGATCATTCGTCGGGACTGTTGTACACCTACGGAGACATACTGACACAAATAGAAAAGTATCTACTGCATGTAAAGTAGGATGTGTTCTGAGAATATGTCGGTCATTGCCGGCTCTCGTGGAGAACCAAGGCGAATTCACTCCAAATACAGCGCACAAAGAGAACTGGAACATTTTCAGTACATGGTGACAGGAGGCTAGGTTCGCTCTTTCGGTGCAGTTTAGGCTTCGGGGACCCGGTGGTCCAGGCTGGACATCCAAGAGCCTGCTTCACTTGGCTATGCTTTCCACCACCGTCGCTCAATCGGGCGCAAACTTCTTCCTGTTCAATACCTGGTATGCAGTTTCGTCCTCGACTCCTAACCCATAGCCCCGAACTACGTAGCCGCGCTCGCGCCTCACGAACAATGGCGTTGGCATCGATGTCCATAGTTTCCACCCCTACGCTACTGTTTTGTCATGCTCCTCTATATACAATGTCCTATTATTTGCATCTGTATACGTGCCAATTTCAGGTTTTTCGTCCAAGATGGCGGGAACGGAGACAACGCTTCTTCAGACGGAATTTTCGTCTTCCAAGGATTTACTCCCTCCGTTGCTGTCGGAGACTTGGTCACTGTGTCTGGCGAAGCCTCGGAATATTTCTCCAATACGCAGATCAGGGTTAACTCGGTCGACGCAGAGATCGTAAGCGTGTATCGGTGAAGCCAGACATAAGAAGCGCGTGTCAGAGGTACAAAACCCGTCGTGTGAGACAAGCGCCAAGCGCATGCGCGGCCACTGGACTAACTATTTGAAGAACTGCACAAATGATTTTGGGAAACACGAGTTGGAATCATGGCGGGTTCGTTTCAGCGGCACAAATAGCCACCCATAATGATGTAGGTTTTGGTTGTTGCAGGTCATGACGAACGAGTCAACATGAAAACATATTACTGATACTCGTAGCTCCACTTGAAAAAGAGACGGCCAGCTTCATCAACGAAGCCACTACAGGGCAGCGTGCCGAGCCATGACAGCAAACGTGTAGAAAACGACCGCCCGCTAAGCTTGCTAACGCACCTGGTGTTTTCGGACTAACAGGAAATATGCAGTAGCCGTAACTGGCTGCCGAGGCCGGTGGGCGTATCCCTTCCAAGCGACGATGAAACCCTCGAGGCTCTGGAGGGTATGCTGGTCTCTATCAAGAAACCGGTGGTGGTCGACAACTACGCCGCAGCGACTTTCGGCGAGATTACCGTCGCAGCTGGGCGTCTTTGGCAGTACACCCAGGTAAATGGCTTCTTGGTGTACACGATGCCGTGGGTGGGGACTTGTGATAGCACGCCAATATCAGCTTTTGGGGGGTTGGTGGGTCGTTCTCTACGCCACCTCAAGGGTGGTTTAATGTAGGCAGGGCGAAAGCCCTTTCTTGTATTCCGATAGACGTTCTCCGGCCGACTGCGGCGGTTCGCTAGTGGCTTAACCAAAAGCAATTGACAGGAAAACGGGAAATCAACTGATCAGAGCAATCGTGTTCCCGCGCGCAGGTCAACGAACCAGGAAATCCCGCACCCGTCGCCGGCGGCACTACCATTATCATCGATGACGGTTTGACGGGGTACTACCCAGACCCCGATGTCTACGTGGATCAGGCTTCCACTATCCGCGTTGGTCAAACTCTGAACGACATCAGCGGCATTGTCGCGGAATCCTACGGTTCCCGGAGGTAACCTGCGTTGACGTTACTACTGACCGTGGGTGCAACACCTAAAATGACTGTCAACTATAGTTTATCCGGTGACCGGTAAGACAACCGCGAGGCTATTTGACAAAGAACGGTCTCATATTTAGCACCTGTGTATAGGGTGTATGTTGAGAGAAGTCGCGATTGGTGTTGCGTGTTGGGGAGGGCATGAAAGGTACAGTTTGGGTCGCCTTTTACATCCTACAATGGGCAAGTCGTCTTTTTTTCCGTCTGAGGCGCGCAAAGTAGGGTGTCATCGTCTCGACATTCCGAGACATTTACACTGTAAAATCCGAGCCTCCTCCCTGGTTTGTGAATCTTCTGCGTTCAGTGCACCCGCACTAAAGTCACAAGGTGAACTTCTACCGTAGAAGCTCGGCCAGGCAATGGGTAAAATGCTAACGGTGATATTTGACCACCTAGTTTAGAGCACAAAACTGCTTCACCTACTCTCGAGCTGAATCCAAACCATCAAGCATACATTCGGACCAATTTTACGAAGCAGGAACGCGTAAATATTTTAACCCCCCACAAAAACTGTGGATACTAGTTTCAGACATTCATAGTACCCGGAGCTAGTGAGGGACACGCTAGCTCAGTAGTTTGAGGGCGAATGCACGTATCAAGCACGGACGTAAAGATAGATGCCGAGACCGATGTGTCACCCCTCACAACGAACGCCGCACCATTGTCCTATCGTTGGTATTGCTGCCGGCCGCCGACTTCATATTGGCATGGGGCTGGCGTACTGTTAATTTCCCCAACGCAGGCTTCACCCGGTATCAAGGCTGTCAGTTTCACTAGCGACGAACCCACGGTCAACGGAGATTCCCAGGAAACAAAACAACCTGCGAGTGGCCAGGTCTGTGAAAGGGTACCATCAGTACGCGTGAGAGGACCGAGCACAAACCGGACAGCACGGCAGACGTTTCAGTAGAGCGGCGAGAGGAACAAAAGAACAGCCCGGTCACGATATCAGCTTTCAAAAATCGAATTATTGTGCAAGAAGAGTGAAACACAACATGTCGCGTTCTACGGTAGGTGCTAGGCGTTGGGCGTTAGGCGTATCTAGCACGCTTCGCCCAAATTATTTGGTGGCTGATGGATCTCCTGGAGGACAACGACAAGACTATGTAACGTTACTGGGAATGGTGTGCTTTTATTTACTAGTTTTCGTTACAGCCTTGGCCATCGGGTTGGTCATGCTAGGGTCAAGGGTGCAATCGATGGAGTATAACTGCTGCAATAGTGTAGAGCTCTTCAAACAAGGAGCCTCCGAAAATTGAACTTGCACCCCATTACTCTACCCATGCGTCACATAGAACCCTTGGGAGAAACGCCATATATATCAATAGCAACCCTAGGTGTGGTTTCTGAGGGGCTCGCCACCCACGTTGTCATATCGCGCACACGTCACGGTGGGCGTTACAGTAGACTCAAGGCGACGTCGGCAAAGGCGTGGGCTATTCTGCTAGAAATGCGCATTGAACTTGCCTGTTGTTTTTCGTGCAGAAATATCGCGGAGTGCTTGACGCAAGATCTCATGGGTGTTTCTCGTGTGATGCTTCCGATAGAATCTCCTACGTATGTTCTACGTTTTTCCCCGCTCTTTGCCCTCTTTGCTGTTGTGCTTCAGGCATATCTGGTCAATGGTGATTTGGTTTGTTTGCGCAGTTACTGTATATATATATATATATATATATGGATATCTGTCTCCAAAAAACGCGTCGCATTGCAACTTCTGTATATTTGAATATCACGTATGTCTGTTCACTTTTGATGCACAACAGCTTTAACGTTCTCAACTACTTCACTACGCTCAACTCCCGAGGGGCAAGTACGGAAGAGGAGAGAGGGGACCAGCTCGCCAAGATCACTCAGGGGGCCCTAGCCCTTAACGCGGATGTCATCGGCATCATCGAGGTGCGACTTATGCTATCAATATCATTTTGTGCTGCTGTCGTTAAAACTTCCTTCTCCCAAACCTCAGGAACATGCACCCGGCGTAGCTATCTCCATAGCAAAGCCCAAGTTATAAACGTAGAAAGGCGATCGGTGGGCGTCTCGCTGTGTGTGTGGACGACAAGGACGATCTGGAGGTGGCTTATTTGCTATCTTGGGTACTACCATAATGTAGTGGGAAAGGACATATCTGCATGCCGGTCCGGTAGTATGAAATACCATATTTTGGATGTGCTATAAAGGCGAAGCTGTGATAACGTTATCTATATCAGAGACTTGGCAGACTTTGTAAAACAAAAGATATTATGGATAGTACCTTGATAGTACCAGGGGTAGCTCATTCTACGTCGATCTACCTGGTTCATTCGACCATGGCCAGCTATGTCTCTCCGTGTGCTCACGTGATAGATGGTCCGCGGTTGTTTCGTATCATAGTTGTAATCCAGTCACTGCAATCCACACGTCGAAAATATCACGATCTGCAGTACAGACCATGTACTCGGAGTAGTATATATCAATACTAACTTGTCGAAAGGAGATGCTGTGCAGGATCCGTATTCACACCACAGGTGTACTACATATCTAAGATATTTATATGAAACGTGTGTTATATCGAGCACAGTCACTCGGCAGCATGAGGTACTAAACTATATTCGTATACGTATTTCATACCTGTGGTACAGATTGAGAACCCGTCATGCGCTGTGGAAGATCTAGAACTTAGAGAAAAGGAAACCGATGAATTGTCCTATGCGTTTAGCAATTTCGTTTATGTCTCCTTGCTCTACAATGAGTAGTTTCGGAGGACGCTGATCTCTCCGATGTGTTACGCCCTCCTGCGCTCCGCACAGGTGGAGAACGACTATGACGCGGATACTCCGTCTATCCAGGTGTGATTGTGGGAAAATGCACTTTTGTTTTGATTTTTCAATTGCAAGGACGGTGACTAATATATTCAAGTATTTCACGGAGTGGGCGCAACCAAAATCATGTTTCCCTGTATGATGTTACACATCACCTTTGGTGTCAAGAACGGGGGTCAATGTCAACGTACAAAGCGGCCAAGCGCTTAGGGCACCTATCTGCACAACTACAGTATGAATACTATCAACAGCAATACGATCCAGAAGCCTTCCGAGTCCCACCGAAATCGGCCGCGGAAGGCAACAGCGGTTGTGCGAACCCAACCCAAGGCGCGTCCGTGATTAATACTTCGCCTGTTCATTTTCTACGCCTAGTTTTCAGTTCCCCCGTTTCTGCCTTTTTATGGGTTATAGATGTCTGCTGTGGTCCAGGCACACGAGAACTATGGTTATAGGTTTAGTTCCAATCGCAGTACCATATGTTCTGTATTCTTCGTTAGATATCCGAAAGTTCGTGTTGACGACCTGTTGGCAAGGATGTTCGAAGTGTAGCTTCCGACCTTGAGTTGTGCACCAGGCGCATATTATAGTAGCGTAATACATTTCCTTTCAGATGACCCGCTGTTTTCTTCCGCTCTCACGTTGTCTGGGTGCACATGTATGTGTGTGTGAAAGGCGATTGTAAACAGCATCAACAGCAACACCGAGGACCCAGAGGCATGGTGGAGCTACGTGGTGCCGTCCATCATTCCGCTCGGCAATGACGCCATCGCCGTGGGGATAATTTACGACTCCAACAGAGTTGTCACGAAGGTACATTCTGAGGTCGACAATATACAAAGTATACACAAGGGGTGGGTGGAAAAATATATATGAACAACTTGAGCTACGTACTCGTGGTGTCAAGTGCAAAAATTTCTTGATTTTAGGTGACGATTTGTACATGAATCGAGCGAGGTTGCCGCGCGTCTGAGCAAGGTCATCTCGAGTAGGGTTCCACTGCAGTAACTGACACTAAATTCAACGCTTTGAAGAAAAAGGATGGGCTCGTTCAGTCTTCGGAACGGCGTGCTGCATTCATCAAAATGCACCATGTAAGACGAGAGGATGCCCCTTTTGCGAATGATGCCGAGTGGGTATAGCAGAGCCATTGCCCAACAGATGGACCGTTGTCGGTATTGATCTAACGTACGATACCTATGTCAGAATCACAAGTTGGCAAGCACTAGGAGCGACGCACGTGTAGGCCCAGTGCGCTAGTTGGACGAAGGGAACAACACACAGCCGAAAGACTGTACTAATAGTACGGTGCCAGGTGATAGGTAACACCAGTAATGTGGACCCTTCTATATATATATATATTCGCTCCGAAGGTGTAGTTGAACTCCAATGGGGCCTTGCCTGCCGACGTTCATCCCAGCCGGATGCTGAATACGGAGGCGGTGCAGTAGTCACGCACGGGCGCTCCCACCACGTATTTCGTGCTACTGTAGGTACTGCTTCGCAGATGGATTCCCTTAAACGGATGCGCGAATGCGTACGTGGTACAATGTACCAGGCACGAGACAAATATACGCCCAAGAGCCGCAGACAGAATCCAAGCGAAACGCAACGAGTGCAACTACGTGTGAAAGGTATGCCCCCGCAATAGGGCAGTAGGGCCTTGCTACATCGCTGGTAGAACATTACCCCTGTGTTATTGTCTAAGCCACGCTTGTTTCAGCATTTGCCATGTTCGCCCACTGATGCGGTCACGACGTAAAGTGTCAATGGCATTCGCGACACTTGCCACTCTGCGCAAGGTGTAAGTTTCGAGTGTTGGCCCGGGGCGACGTAACGCGCTTTTTAACAGCAGCTTGATGTAGCGACAGCAGGGAGATTGTCTCCCTAAATTCGTTTTTTGTTGTCAAGCGAAACGTACCACCAAGCAACCGGTCAGTACGCCAGGGGTGGGCTCTCCTGCTCATTCCGAAGAACCGTTTGGAGACGCTATATCTTGTCGGTGATTCTCACTGGTCGTGATGTTGAGGATGCTTCTGGTTGGCATTGCGTCACGGTTGCCTCGTCAGTAGTAGTAGTCACGAACCCAGCGATCTATGTTTCTGAAAAGCGCATACCCTATATCGTGCACTAAACGCCTGTAGAGCTTAAGCTGGGCCAGGTCGGCTGAAGGGAGCGTGATGGGCTGCTGAAGCGAATATATTATGAACAGCACCAGGCATGCCACGTCGCTTTAGAATTCTATGTTTTGGGTCATTATTTTCCTCGAAAAAGTATGTGAGGCAGAATGTGATCTTCTCTAATTTTAGTATGAAAATGTCCTCATTCTTGTTCCGCCCAGATACCGAGCTTTATTTCATTAAAATAGTAAGTGCGGTCGCGTGTCGTCGATCAGAAGCGCTTGACAGCACCGCATGTACTGCGTACCCACTCACAGTAACTACAGGGAAAGCTCATATGGCTATGGGAAGAGTTTTGATCGATGGGGGACGATTGAGCAAGTGCAATTCACCCTCAGGATGATTTTCGACTTTCCACCCCCCCCCCTACGACAACAGGGCAGTTCAGGTGTGCTTGACTACGTTGACGGCAAAACGAGGGCCAGTCTGGCGCAGACCTTTGAGCTCGAGTGCAACGGGAGGGAGTGGTGGGAGTGCCCCGCGTTTACCCTCGTGGTGAACCATCTCAAGAGCAAGGGCTCGGACTGCGATGAAATCGACGACCCTGATATTGGAGACGGCCAGGCAAGAAAAAACAGCTACCTGGTATAGCGCCTTCGCGACGCACCAAGTCATCCGCACCTAAACCCCTGAACTCAGCAGGAGTCTACTGCAGTGTCCATCCATAAATAATGACTCCAAGAGAGGGAACGATCGTGGGTACAAAACGTTGTTGCCGCCATGCGGTACAATCCACTTTTTGTGAAGTAATGCCCAATTTAGTATTCTTGAACCACCGCACGATGAAGAATATACTGCAAAATACGTAGCGCGCGTCCACTCCAGTACACGCGGTAGGCTCTCCTCGTGGTCCGGTGGGCTCAACCTTCGTCTACCTGGACTTTAGTTGACGTGGACAACCCTCACTCTTTTGCTCTGCGGCTGTCGTGTCCAGGGTTACTTACCCCAGAAC
>JBBMHQ010061754.1:17832-28939 GCA_037834295.1 Postelsia palmaeformis
GTGTGTGGGTTCATGTTGTAATGAAACTAAGACACGTGCAAAATAATTCCGGGTAGGTAGAGTAGGAACTGAAACGTCTGAGCTTTTGACAGAGCAGATGTACAGTTCAAACGCGTTGTTGGTCGAATATGTTGTTCTAATACCCAACTCGAAAGTGTGCCAAGATCAAATGAAAAATGAGCGTTTGTTATGAAACGCGAACCCGAAGGTGCGGTCGATTTTTGGTGTGCTATCTTTCGCTAGGGGCTCCACTCCACGAGGTTTCTCTATTGGCGCGACAGGTATATTTCCTAAGACGCAGTCAGTTTTTTTCTCCGCCGGCGTCCAACACTGTTGCCTAGCGGTGTGCCCAGTCTACTATAGCAGGGTTCAGCGTTCTTCATTTGAAGCCGCGGCTTGCTTGCATAGCCGACAGTGTGCGTGAGCACAGAGCGAGCACACCATCGCATTCCCAGCCGACTCGTGCAAATATATGCGGAGTCCAACGCTGCTTCAGTCCTTACACTGTTCGTGGCCTGAACGATGTTTTGTCTTCTTCTTCAAATGCTGTGAACGTCTGAGTAAAGAGTGAGCGGTCATCGCCAATATCTTGTGCAAGACCAGCAAACGAAGCTCTAGATACGTGTAGATACTGGTGAAATAAAGCTGAATCGACTCCTCGTTTCCTTCGACAGGGTAACTGTAATCTGACGCGCGCGGCGGCTGTGGAAAAACTGTTGGCCTGGATAGCTAGCTCGGACAGCGGGGTGTCCGCCGATCCGGACATCCTCTTGGCGGGAGACTTTAACTCATGTGAGTGCGGTCCTGGTGTCTAACTCGTTGTTTAGATACTCTAAAGTATCGTCTTGCCCACGCAAGAAGACGAAGACTCCTATCAACCATAGCGGGAAACTCGCGTCGCGTTTTTTTTGTCGTGGTGGGGGCTTTCACGAGGAACGGACTTTTGCAGAAGATATACGCAACAGTCCCCATTCCATCAGTCAGCACTGACGGACACGTGGCAACGCAAATTACACTACGCCATCTGGAGTGGTCCCTTTGTTAAATTTTTGTACCACCTTGTGTGGTGCGTCCACAACAAAAAGGCAATCCCTGCCCGTCAAGCTTGTCAGCATTGGACCTCATATGTGAAGTCAAGGGTTGAAACTCCTAAAATAAAGGCTGCAGGGGCTAGGCGGTCTAGTGATTCCGGGATGATGGCGCGTGTCTGACAGGGTTCCCTGTGGAAATGACCGATAACTATAGGCCAGCAAGAACTCGTCAAAAAACGTACCACATATTAGCGGGGTCAGTGTACACTTGCGTTTAGTCCACCTCAAAGTTCTGAACTCAAAGGATCTTCGTGATTGAGTTCAACCCAAGAGGTTTACAAATTATTAGTTCGGCAGTGGTGTAGTGTGCCCATGTTTATATGAACAAAGCAATACATTCGTGTCCTGCCTTGAAGGGTTGTTGTACTTTTCGCATCATGTTTTTCGATGAAGCGGCCCAAATTTCTAAGTTTACCTCGCGCTTGACTCCGGAGTGAACGCACAGCATAACGGATGTGCTCGACTCCGGGATGAACGCACAGCACAACAGGTTTACTATTGTTACGGACACGCTTCTTCGGCAAGTCATACTATCCTGGAGCAATGCACCCCGTAATAAAACTGATGATTCCTTCATGATACGCTCTCCGCCGTGCATACCCATACGTTTCCCAAAGATGCCATGGAAGACCCTATCCAAGCTGCTGACGCTGCGGGCTTCGTGGACATGTCTTCAACAAGTTCCTCCTTCCCGAGAGTGTCGTCGTACGTCTTTAAGGTACGAGCGAGTCGAGACACTGGCGAAATAGGATGGATCGTGATCGGCCGAAAACAAGAGATGTGGATGTTTGCTTAGAGCGGACCATTTTCACGTTTTGCCCCGACCACCAGTAGTACAACCGTGGTGGGAGCGGCAGGAGCAGTACTACGTGTATTAAAAGTAGGGATGGGAGGAGGAGTGGAATGTTGTCGCAGGGTATTCATTAGATATGATGTAAGGGTATGTTACAAACAGTGTGAACAACTACGACAAAACGTTAATGATTCGTTGTACACAACGATTCCTACTGAAGCAGTCTCCTTCTTGCTACGCAGTAGTAGTAAGCGCGACGATGCTGGATGTTCTGACTAGAGATTCAACAGTGGTGAATGATAGTCGTAGAATTACGGACGCTATTCTATAGCGGGGTCTACGATGTGTAGCGTCCTGTGAACTACACCTGGTGGTGCGTGCACTCAACGAACGAGACGTTTCCTTCGTGTTCCTCTCCCCTAAGACCTCGTCGGTATTTTATTATTTCACGGATTCACTCATTAATACTTGTCTGCTGCGCCAAACTCGGTAGCGATGTTCTACAGGCCACATGCTTGCGCTGAAGGCACCGGTTTCACAAAAGCATCTTGAAACCCGTAACGTGCGAGGAGGCGCTCTACGATAGAAGTTCACGCCTAATTTTCTGAGGCTCCTCACTTGAGGAGGTCTGCGCTTCACTCAAAAACTGATTCAGCAAACATCAAGTTGCATCCCGATGAATAATCGCTTTGCCCAAGTATTCAAAATCATCATTTTTGGAAACAAGGCTGGTATTCCGACGACTCTGGGTTAAGGCGGCCCGGTGCTTGAGAAACAAAATAACGGAAAAGTGCTACCTCTATCGTAGAACGCGTCCAAGAATGTCTTTGTACCATTTGGGATACAGATAATTCTACCGTCGCCTGGAGCCTATCAAAACTTGGGTTGATTGATGACAATTCAAGCACTAATCGCTGTTAAAATTGTGTCTGGTGTCTTTCAGCAAGGTAAATGACCCGAGGCTAATCAATCTCAAGGCGTGTTGTTCGTCGGCGTTTTCGCTCCTAGACGTATGTTGTTCACGCTGGTATGACTGTAGATATAGGCTTTACGCTTGCCTCCGTAAGCTCCGTAGGGCATACATATTTTCGCGTCGTTCCTGACTGAGTAGTCGTTGCGTACATCCCTCATACATAGCGATGTTGGGTCAGTGAAGGTCGAATCAGCAAAAGCGAGGCGTATGCAACGGGGGGCCCAGAGCTGAAACGAAAGCTTATTGACCTGGTGAATCGAAAGAGCCATGATCGTCTGGGTTCTGCTCCACGTATGTGCAAACACTCGCCGGTATAATGTAGATCGAGTAACTTTCACTCAAGACTTGACGCGGCGGCCGTTGCTTGTCGAGCTTGAAGAGCGGTCGCAAGCCAGTAACCGTGGTCTTATCATTAACTGCTTGTATGAACAGCCCCATACTAATTCCGAGTAGTTGGTCCACGTGACGAGCCGATTTACCAGGTATAATCTCCACTATGGCTATGGCCATGAACCGGAGGGTCTTAAAACGGGTACAGGTAAACCCCATATCGATCAACAAATAGGTGAATCCAAGTAGAGCGAAAACCGGCATTATGAAATCCCTGTTTTCACCAGTTTTGGCCAGACGGAGTTGCAAATGTCCCTATAGCCGAAACCTGCGAACCCGGTTTGTTCAGACGACATGGGGGGGCTACAACGGATTTCCTTGGTTGCATGCTGTGAGGAAAGCACACGATGTACCAGGCATATTATTCTTGATATATATGAGCAATGTATGACAATACTGAATCAATGGCAGTACCAGTAGTTGGGAGCATCAATCAGTTTAGACCTCCAAGACACACGAGACGTGTGCAGTATCCACCCTCGCGTAAACTCATTGGCAATGTTTGGGTGGGCGTTTGATGGTCAGGGCGAAAGCGGCACGCTGGACTACATCCTCGCGAGCGAGTCAGCTGCCTCACAAAGAGTCGGGGACCTGGTGCACTACCACATCAACGCGGATGAAACGACGGCTTTAGAGTGAGTTGTTTTGTGTTGCCAAGCAATTTTGTGTCCGGACCAGTACCACACCGAGGCAAGCAGATGAATATACATGCGCGACATCGGTGTTGATTTCTGAATAGCTTTGCCTCCCGCAAGCTTACCGTTGTAGCCGTTACCGCTTCAGCTCCTGGTGGGGGCATGTGAGAGTATGACGCGTGCTACGATAGGGAATGCCATCAGGGGCAGTATTTTTGTTTATTGCAAGGCAAAGTATTTCTGGCTGATTTACACACTCCTCCACTTAAGAACTACCCGGCGTATATCACATTGGAGCTATATTTACATCCCAGTTGTGTTACACGAGTGCTTTCGTCTTTTTTGTTGGCACCTAGCCATGGGATTGTTCAATAGATCAAAGCCACATATCGTCTCGGAAGAGAGTCAAAGGTGAGGTGCATAGGGGTTTTATACTAAGAAGAATACGTGGTGCTATTATGCTGAAAAGAATACACCCGGAACAAATGTTACCTGGTAGGTCATACGCTTTGCGTTACGACCCCAGGAGCTACGTGTGATGTTCCATTCATACCTTGACGGTATGAGGTTCCGGTAAAATCCGCGAGATCGTAGTAGAAGCACTGTTTCGCATGCTACGTGGGGGTTTATCTGCAACTTTCCTGAGGCTCTTCACATGAAGAGCTCTTCATGCCACCCGGATTCGGCTTCAAGTGAAAACGTGGGCTTAGCCTGACAGGCAACTGCTGTAGCCTTCACATGAAGAGCTCTTTATGCCACCCAGATTCGGCTTCAAGTGAAAGCGTAGGCTTAGCCTGACAGGCAACTACTGCAGGTTGAAATGGAAAGATGCAGTCGAAAACCAAACGAAATTCGGGGACTGTATTTCCTCGGTTGGGAAGCCCCTGAAGGTCACAAATACGTCGGCCAAAAAGCGCAACCTCTGTCGTGACACGCATCGCTCTTGTTGGTGCAACACTAGTGTAAAGTCAAAACTGCGAATGGGGCTATAAGAATAGGGGCGTAAAGCTTACCTGTTGGGAAACGCTAAGATAATCTAAGCGGGGCGAGCGATAAAATAAATCCTACCAGTATATGGTTAGAGTTAAACAGCGGATGGTGTCCCAATGATATTTTTCAGGCTGTCTCCGACTTGCTGATTGGTACTTGTATATTGGCGAATTGATACTGATGGAGAAGTTTATGGTGCTGTCCTTCCAACCTTGAAACATCGCCTCGTATTACCGTCAGCACTCTAACGGGGAATGTCGCCGACTGTACGATCCAAGGTAAGAATGCGATGAATAAAAATGATTATTTTTCTGAACCTGCTCTGGCGACTATAACTCGATACGTCATTCCGAGTCCAGGTATGATAACTGCGGGTCTAACGCTGCGTGCATCGTCAGCTTGGACCAGTACCGCTGCTCTGATCACGACATGGTGAGACCTAAGGCGGTAAATTGTTGGTCTTGTATAATAAGAAAAATTGGTATTGAGAGTGATCAGCGTTGCGATTTCTGCGCCGCGGGGCGGTTTCCTATTTCTCGGCGATTTTTGCAACAAATTTCAATAGTAGTCTAGACTTATTATTACACTTGTCTGCGTAGAACGTTTGTGACGTCCGCTCCGTGCAGTCCCTCTATCGGTGCGACCGAGAGGCGGGGGGTGGGAATAAAGGGCGTTTGTTTTTTTGTGGCGAGTATTGTACCGTGATGTTGACAGTTTGCTTCGCCAAGCCCTGAATCTTGTGGCGTCTAGTGGGACAGTACAGGTAATCGATGAAACACCTTTGAATGTAGTATGTAGAATTGCCAATACCAGTAGTAGTCCGAAGGCGTCTAAGAGTAATTTTGGGGAGGCTAGCAAAATCATGTATTCCAGGAGTCGAGGGACTTGACTCGGAGTATATGGTGAGAAAGAAACTCCCGTACGTACATAGAAGCAAGTTATGTTGTACTTGCTCATTTCCCCCGCGATCTGTCTTGAGTTACCCACCACCTTGCGGCATATTTCTGAAGGGCAACTGTTCAAAAGAAGGATTACACCAAATGTGCGGGTAGCGGTGGAAGGTGAATCCGCTTCGACAGGAAGATGTACAAACGAGCAGATGCGTGTCACCCTGATCGCCGGCGTGCAAATTGCGTATTTCGCTTCCTGCCTAGGCCCCTTTATGACACGTCTGCATCATTGTGAGCTCGTCAGTCTCAAAAGTCTCAATTATCACGTGTGGTTGTTGGTTACGACCTGTGCTGCGACAAAGGTGAGTTACACAAACGGTTTGTGAGGGTCCTCCCTCGAGGAGCGCCTTTACGAAGCACCACCAACGATGTTGAGAACCAGCATAAGCTAAGCCCAATACTCACCCCCATGGGCTGTTATAGGTGTGTATCTAGCTGATAGTACTAAGAGCCATACCCATATAATATTATGCACTAGCTCAAGCCATTAACCAATGTATTTCATTCAACTCTACACCTGAACATAGTGTATAGGTTGTCTAGAATGATTTCCTGGAATTATTGGGATATATTACGTACCTGATACATTGGCAATATACAGTTTGTTCCCATTGAATCGTATCAAATCGCCGAATACTGGTATAATAAGCCACGATATTCTTGCCCAGGGTTCCTCTTGTTCCATAAGAACCCTCTTTATATTTCTCAACACGTAGAAAACGCCAAAAGACACATCCCATCTCACCGGTACGGTATTGGGTATTTTATAGCTTCAGGTCAGGAGCTCTATCCGTCATGAATGTTCGGGCTGAAAGTGCAACAACCCCTGTCATAACACCCTTGTCACAAATCTCTTGTGCATTGTTTATGCATTTTAATCTCCGACAGCAGCAGAAGGTGTAGATTGACGGAATACGATCCGGCGTTCTTTCGCGTGGCAAATCGTTGAAAGCTCTGCGCAAACCGTTGTTTTGGCAATTACCTGCCATGATAACATACACCATGGTACATCAGTTGCGTGACTGGAACAAGGAACTAGGGGAGACACTCCCAATGTACTGACCGCTACGCATGGGTGCTGATACCACGGGGCTTTCAAGCCGCCTATCCCCGCAAAACCATCGTCGGGGAGAAATCAATCTGAAAAACTACATTGAAGCAGAGGGCTTCAACATCCACAACTTATTTCTTTTAACTTGGCTACGCTCTTATGTGCTCGTATATTTGCCCAATCGTTCCAGGCCGTCCAGGACTTTGAGCTGGTGTAATTTCACGAGATGGTGCCAATTTGCGACTCCGCTAGAGCTGGCTAGCTCAGCGAGCGATATTGAGTGCCTTGGCAAAACAATCGAGAGGGGGTGGGGGGGATAGTTGGGGAATTTTCCTGTTACCACCTTGTCTTGGACGCCATCGCATCGATGAATAAACCAACGAGGAGCGAGTAATCACCATGCATGCATACAGGGGCGGAAGGGAATGGAGGGTACTCAATAGGAGAGAGATGTACTGCATGCCATGCATGGCCGTAGTGGAGGGAGGGGGGGGGTAAAGGCCCAAAGCAGCGAGGTTGTAGTTCTGGAGGTGACGCCCATGTGATATTTTGCTGAAAACCCATTTGTAAACGTACCGGTGCATCGGAATATTGGTTTGAGGTTGATGTGAGGGCTTCGATTTCACTCTTTTGGTCAATGGGTGTAGTTGAATTCAGACAGTAAAACACCGCTCTACATAGGGTTTCATGGTGCACAACATATAAATTTACGTACGGCAATGGTCCCAATTGAGTACCCATGTGCGCCAACCAACAACACCGGCACTCTAGCGGCAACCGGCACTACTCCGCACACTGCCACACCGAGTAGCCCCACATGTGCCAAGCGATGTCACAGGTACTGTAGCGGGCAGCCGGCCGAGCTCAATCGGTCATAAAACAGGGACCCCTACCTGCAACATTGTGCTCGAGTTCAGCCCCGAGTTGCGCGCCTATTGCAATATTGTGTTCATTGAATTGACTGTAGCCGAGCATCACAGACATGTGCTGTATGTGTTGTATGTGTATACGCCGCGGGGCGGCACGCACCTCGAACATTTTTGCAAGTCGGAGTGTTTTGGGGTACAGGAGGGGTCCTAGGGTTTGGTGCATGTGTAAATCAGTAGCTGAGCTGAGAACTTTGCTATTAATATGGCACGCCTCGATCAGTGAGGCATGATATTTGGTCGCCGAGTGCGTTTGGTTGCTCTTCTTACCGCTAGTGGCACCCGTGGTCCCTGATTCGTCCACAGCCTACCTCGAGCGCGAATGCAACTCACCTCTCTCAAGCGTGTACATTAGGCACTTGTTCCGTAGTCCCGCGGTGCCACGCTACCGTGCATGGTGACCGTCGCTTTCAGCTCATAGGACTGTGATGGCGCCGGCAGCTGTATGATACGTCGGTATGTCGATTCAATGTTTGTATGCACATACGCATATATATCATACTTATACGGTAGGGCTGGCATCACAAACTCGACGTGTATTTATTACCACACAGGCAGCTCCCTGTTTATCCAATATATGTGAGAGTGCACACGGTCTTTATTCTGTGACGGGAGGCTTCAAGCTTCCGTCCTTACGTTCGATTCATCTCCCGCATGATATCGAGTACAGGCGCTTTTGTTGGTTCAACCAGGTCGTGTCAGTCGTACGTGCCTCAGGGTGTTTGAGTTTCCGTCCTAACGTTGTGTGGAGGGTAGACCACTTTAGCAAGACTATTAAGGTGTAGAAAAAAGTGCTTCTCGGACTGGGGGTGTGCGAAACAACGAGCGGGAATATTACAGTGTACCTGGTAGGGTGCTGGGCTCAATGGTATGGGTATCAGTGCAGAGTGTCAGACCTGACGTTGTCATCATCGTCGAAACCAACACAAGCGTTCGCAGCGTTTAGCTCTGTCATTTAGGCGTCTCTGCGGAGTATCCTAGTAACAGCAAACATCACCGGCTTCATTGAGTTTGAACAAAATAGAGCAATATGAAAACGTCCCTCGGTAACGGGCAGCCGTGTACTGTGCTTGACTGTGCCCGTTGTATCACCCATCCGATCACACACGCGGACCGTAACAGTTACATCCTTCGGAGCCGATCTTGCAAGCAGTCAGACACAGCGATCACCATCCAAACTCATACGCATACACGTGAGATGCGAAGGTTTACCTTTCGTCTGCTTGACTACTCTCCTCTACGTGGTGTATGCATTTCACTTTGGAAAATTGCTCCGTGGAGGTTGGAAGCTATCATAAACCTATGGTATGCGAATCCTATGTTTATGCTTTGCTTCTCCTATGTCTTTGGTATGCGTATCCTATGCTTATCCTTTGGTAAGGGGGCGGTGCCACGATATCAGGAGAACCACTTTGTCATGAGGCTCCTCGCATGGGGGTCTCCTACACAACAACCGATTTGGGGAGAAGACTACCTGCCGGGTACTAGCTAAGCTCGATACGAAATTCCATGGGCTAGGTATCTACCGGAAAATATCGAAAAGTAAGTTTTGAAAAAGAAAAAACTGCTGCGCCTGGTACATCGAACCCAGCGATATTTTGTCAGCTGCAATGGTCAATGGAATGGTTGAGGAGCGCCGTCAGTGACAAATGATCAATTAATGGCTGAGGGCTGAATTGTGCAACATTTTACCGTAGCACGACTCTATAGCATCTACATGTAACACTATACTATCTACATGTAATACTATACTGGTTTACAGGCATCCACACATAACATTCTATCGGTATACGTTATCTACACGGAACGCTGTACAGGTATACAAGCATCTGTATGTAACATTAATCTGGTATAGAAGCATCTACATGGAACTCCAGAGGCATCTACATGGAAAACCATACTGATATACAACGAAGTCCAACGGTGACGGGGCACCCAGGGTTGATCTAACGACGCATTGGGCTGTGCCGTAGAGCACCCAGGGCATGTGTACGATGTACCAGGTTGTTGTTGCTGTTGTTGTTCTTGTTGTTGTTGTCTTCACATTGAATACTCCTTTCTACCCAGCATCATCAGCACACCCAGTGTTCGTCCTGTCTCATTTTTCTCGAGAGATACTGATTATATGGTCAGACTGTGAGACAGAGGAAGTTCTAAAAATAATAAAAATCACTATTTCAAGTGTCAAGCAAGTGAAATGCCACCGGACCGGGGGACGAGAACACAACAACACAAGCAAGACCAGGAAAAAAGAACAAAAAAAAAGAACCAAAACATACGTATGTGAATTGAAACATAGTACAAGTGACGCAAGGAGGTCAGAGAGGCTGCTAGACGGAACGCAGGTAAACAAGATATATCACACCATCTGGGACCAGTTTCAGAAGAGGTGTGTACTGTCCCTATTAACAGAGACAAAACAAACGTAACCAGGATGGCGGAAATTTGAAACGGTCTCGTTGAATCGACGTATCCCTTGGCGTTAGCAATCTTCCAGTTGTCGACAAAATCAGCCCTCTGTCTTTCAGCCACTCAGAGGCACTCGGCCGAGTGACTGTCCCCGTTTCTTCGCAATCTCAAATGTGCATCATGTTTGGTTCGGCGATATGAGCCGCCATGGGATTGTATATTTCGCTGCGCCAACATCTATTTGGGTGGGGTACGGAGGCACTCGCTCGAGTGGCCTAAGCGCGGTTCATAATGAAAAAAAAATGGGATATCTACCGCAGCACCGCTGTCGCATGCATTATATCTCAGCCAGGATATCGCATCGCTGGCCAATCAGTTATTGGGGTTTTTTTTCTGCAGTAGTACTGCACGGCAGGTTTATGGGGGCGGAAAGTTCGGCTTTGGCAGCGATTAGTTTTGATGCTGATGCAGGCTTGCGGGGTAACGTGTTTGGCTGAGAGGGAAATTTATGGCCTAAACAATTGACCATCCTAATATCGGCGGGTACGACAATGTAGTTGTCTCTTCGGGTAGCTCCAACAGTGTCGCCCGAAGAAGTGTGTCTCGAGAGTGCCGCCACAGAACTGTTTCGCTGAAGGTTCCTCTACAAAACTGATCCGACCAGAAAGTAGTCATGAGGGTGTCGAGAGCGCGTCAGTCAAGCGGGGGCAGACAGCAGGCCATGTCGAACATAGCAATGATTCGCCGTCCGACCACCAGACCTCGCCTGCGTACAAGTGAGGTGCTCTGTTCGGATTGGGGCCCTCTGTAGCAAAAAATTCTAACCTAGCCGACGCTGCTGCCGGATGAACTAGGGGGATCACCTACAGTACGTGCAGGAAGAAAAGATGGCATAGCCA
>JBBMHQ010061766.1:0-14756 GCA_037834295.1 Postelsia palmaeformis
CGTATACAAAAAACGTCGAATTCCTATTTTTGTTTTCTCAATGCGGGGAGGTGAAATAAAACGTACCGTGTTAATAAACGCTTTTTGGAACTAAGGTCTTGTGGCCCAAAATTGAGGAAAGTAGTGTTATAGCATCTGTCTTGAAAGAGCGCGCAGCAGCAACCCTCGAAAGTGAAACGTGCTGTAGGTTCACCCAGATATCTGGAATTCTTCGGTGCAACCCCGACAGAGTCTTACGAAACGCCTGTTTTACAAGCCTCGAGGTGGACACCCTCGGCCGGAGCCTTGACCAGGGTAACGTAAAGTGTAGGTGGGGTGAAACGCATACCAGGTGGTAGTAATTTTGTACTGGTATGTGGCATATATCAGGCTCAATTGGGTGATGTACATTCTCTGTGTTCGCAGTGCTTCGTGGGACTTTCATGGGGATTCCATGGGACTTCCATGGGGCTTTCATGGGATTTCCATGAAAGCCCCACAAAGTTTAACCATAGCAAAACATAAGAATGTGCATCCTCGGCCCAACTGCAACAAGAAATGAGCCACACGCTTTGCAACCGTGATCGAAGCACGCGCGGGTCTCGGAGTTGACGAGAGTACCGTCATGGCTGTGGTGTGCCACGCTACCAGTAGCGAATCACCAGTACATGGAATTTACACATGGCACATATTTTATGTGGAAGTGTGAGAGGCTCAAACATCGTGTTTGCTCATCCGCGGGAGCAGTTCAAAACAGACACGACATTAAGTACACATGGTGTCCCGACCCAGGTGAACTACGAAGCCACCACGCCTTGTCCCTCTCCTTTGGTTTACAACACAATCAGGTGCTTTCGTTGCTGTTCTACTCGGTTTAAAATGCGCCCCCACTCTTCCCCGGTGGAATACATACGTATGTGCGCAGGTTTATCAGCGAATGCGCGACTATTACGGACCGCAATACGACATCCAGACGGGGGTGCACCATCAAGGATACGGCGACGAACATGACTACGACAGCTTCTGGGGGAAAGGAAGTCTTTACATTGACCTGCCACGGTCCAGAGTGTACGACGCAAGCTTCAACTGCACTCCAGGGTTCCAGGCAAGAAGGGCATACTGGGCGAACAAGCCGCGAGGGTCTACTTAGTGCCCTCAGCCGTGGCCACGCAACTGCCGTGCCGTTTTGGTCGATACGCGCAGAGTAGAGCTTAAGGATTCTGATATTTCCTCCTTCAAGTTCGCCGTTTATTTTGCACAGATCGATACACGTGGAAATGTACTCAGCAACATTGATATTTCTTCATATTTCGCCGGTTTTTCTCTTCCGCTTTGCCGTATATACGAGTGTTAAGAGCACACTTTCCTAGAATTAAACACGCGCTAAAGCTACTGTAGTATAGCTGTCGCTCGGAACACTCGCGCTGTGGGATATTGGTATTTGTCATCGAATGGACGATGCATGGCGTACGCTTCTGGCAACTCGAAAGGGCTCCTTTTTGTTTTGGCGTCGTCAAAAATTAGAAAGTCTCGTTTGGTCGGGTGTTGCGGTCGGAACCTGTCGTAGGAAAAAATGTGTACTTGCTTACTCCAGTATATTTAACCTTTCACGTCCGATCCCACTGACTCCCTTGTCCACCCCTTCGTCAGCTGATGAACAACGAGAGCGTCGGCGCTACGTACGACGACGAGGTTACCGTGTACACAGACCCGGACCACGACCCGGACGGGCAGCGGAAGATTTTGTTGGTCAGCGACACTTGGTACCCCGGCACGTGCGAGGTGTGACCTTATATGACAGACCCTTTTTACGGTGGCGAAAAAAATCCAGTATAATTTCAAGTAGTTCGTCCCCACAATGTGGGTGCAGATCTGCAGAGGCTAACCCCTTTCTCACCCCCGCGAAGCATGCCTCCAAGTACTACTCTAGAACCGTGCTACGCGGTAGAGGGGTGCACTCTGAAGAATGCTCACTGACTGGGGCGTTTCAACCGATGAGCTACATCCCCAATACTGTTGGAAACACTGCAACATCATCCATTAGTTACCTATATATATAGCCCGTGAAAGGATTTGCTCGAGGTATGGAAGGATGATGATGTTCTCACATTGGCCCCATTACTCTGAAATCTTGCTAGACCTTGTGATCACAAAGTCAGGCGAATAAGCGCCCCCGATAGAGGACAAAGAAGCGAAACCAAATTACGTGTGCACTGCTGTATGCGCCAGCGCGCAAGGGAGCGGTGGCGTAACCCTCTGTGATGCTTCCATGCCTCGAACAGTCCATCGATCCCTGCTTTATCATGCAGAGATTGCAGGGGAGACAGATGTATGACCTGTGTATATATATATAATATATATATATATATATATATATATATATAACCTGGTATGTTGCCCGGTGGGATCCTTCCAATCTGCATTGTATAGAACCCACTTTCGTTGGTTGGATCTATACCGTTCAGGTCAATCCTACACAGCATCTCATAACGGCACTCTATACAAGTATAGAATCTATCTGTAGATGATGTAAAATCTAGGTCGTGATCTGTCCGAGGTGTAGATGCTTCGGATAGCAGTGATTGTGTGAGAAAGGGTGGAGTGTCATTCCTACAAGTGCTAAAGGCCGGTGGGCCCACCATCTCAGCCGCACCAAACGCGGCCAACGATAGTGAATAGGACCTACGGTAGACCTAAAAACCTCTATATTTCACTATTTTTACCAACAATATTTGGTCCTATTTACTATGGCTCCCCGCAAAAGTGCGGCTCCAAGCGAGAAAAAAAAACGACGGGGCGCGTGTACACCAGCAACAAATCTATGTAGCGGTGGAGCGTTTTTTTCCTTGGACCACGAAGTCTCGGGGCAAGAAGTGTATTTTTGTTGATAGTTTCCTTTTGCCCTACCCCTCGCTTGATGTGTTACATCAAATTCCGCCCAAACTCAAGGCCGATGTCATATGTGATGCTCCGGGTAGCACCGAGGCGGAGGCTTGCCCGGAAGGGTACGTGTGTGAGGAGAAGTCTAACTCGGAGGAGAGCATTCACTTTCCCTGCAGAGAGGTATGTCATCGAACTTAACATACATACCTAGAACGTGCTGTACACTCATGGGATGAACATGAGGAAATGCGATATTTAGGCAATCGCAAGCCGTGTTGTTTCTATCAGCCCAGGCGCGTGCGATCGACGTTTTTGGTGCGAATACCGGGAGGCATGTCAAAGAACATGACGAGTTACGATAGTTGGCGTCCACTGGACAGTGTTTTGTAACACAGGTACGTGCGATCAATGTGTCGTGTGGCAAAGGTTTAGATTTCCGGAAAGACGGAGATTAAATTCAACGGCTAAGCTTGCCTTGAACAGCAAGAATTCCCTTGAAACCGAGAGTTGAGTTGGCAGCTGGAAGGCCGGATACCTGATAAAGGCTGTTTTGGTGCAACGTGGTACTCTAGCGCCATATCAATGCTTGAGGAGGTAAGTAGCAAGTGGACGTGGACACCTCTACATTTCGGGAGTTGAACGAATTCCTTGTAGTGGTTTTTCTTATGGAATCGTGGCGAGGATGTGCTGCTGGCGCATAAGTTGTAATATATTATTGTTATTGTTGCTGTTGCTGTTGCTGTTATGGTTGTAAAAACAAAAACAGTCCCATCTGCTATATGTGCCGTACTGGCTCAGCTCTCTCCCTTTCGTAATCTAGACCCTTAGTATGGCCACATAGCGAGTATTCCTCCCGCCCCTCCCCCCCCCGATAATTTGCGACACAGTAGAGGGTCGTTTTTCGCCCTGTGCATGTATATATGCAATGAAACGTCTTGTAGCAGCTTCTTCCCTCTCGCTCGAACCATCCGGCCGGCTTATACAACTCAGGGATACGTCTGTGACTTCGGCACCACTCCAGACCCAGATCTCGAGGCTCCGGAGGTGAGCAACTTGGGTTGGTTCCGAAGGTTCTAGGAACGAGAGACGAGAACCACGTCGGGCTCGCGTATGTCCAAAACATCCGTCACAGCGTAAGGGCCACATCCCCCACCCCGCACCACCACCATGAGCCAACTTTTTCACGGATCGGACAGATCATTTACAGATAATCTGCGCTTGATGGTCTAGCTCTGCCAGGGCAAACAGATTCCCGATCTGTATGATATAGCTCATCTAGCCAGAAGCCGTGCAGTACGTTCGATTTATCAATAGCGCATGCTTCCTGAGTTGAATTTGTACTATGCAGATCCTGCACAGCATTCCATTACTCATTATCTAGATGATATATAGATAGATTGTGATATGTCCTCTATGTGTGAAGCACTGCAGTACTGTAGTGTGCATACGCCGCAAGCGCGGTGCGAATGGCGAGCGCTCATGGAATATCCACTCTATTAAAGAGTGCACTCTTAAAGATGACTGGCCGCACCAGCACAAGAAGATTGATTTCAGAAAAGATGTGAACTGGGTTCTACCATAACGCTGCTGGCTCTTGATTACCCTGCGTTCGTCTCACGCTAACATCTGCTCGTCCATAGGGCCAATTCACGCGTCTTTGCCCCGTGGGGTTCGTGTGCACCGATGGGACCGGACTGGGGCAGGCCTACCGCCAGGTGACGCTGGTGCCGCAACTACTCGCCTCGTTTACCCGACGTAGACGCGACCTTTGGTCTATTGGCATAGCCCTCTGTCTCCATCAACCCTGCCTTGCTCTTGCTCGCTGCAACCAGGTATACCAGGAACGTAATTAGCTTCCATACTGAGCACATAACCATTCCCAACCAGTCTGGGTGGGTGGGGTGGCCACTATTTCTCCATAAGCTCTGTTCTCCGGCTTTTCGCTTGGTTTGGAAGGCAAACTGACCGGGGGTTGCAGCCCATTCCACGAGATACAGTATTCCCAACTTACCTAGGCTCATTACTGTCGAAAAACGTGTTTCCTCATGGGTTTTGTTTTTAGAACAAGGAGAGAAAACAGAGGGAAAAAAGGAAACAAGTTCTGAATCAGGAAATCCAACGGAGGGACGAATAATCGGAAACTCTTCTATACAGATTTCCTCTTTTCGAGGAAAATGAATCAGGAAAATCAGGAAAATTCGGACAAAACACTATTTTACCTTGGCGCCCGTAACCACGCCCTTGCAGCCTTGCTACGAGGACCATTTCTGCCCAACAGGGACCGGAGACCCTCGCACGGGTCAGATGGCCGACGACGCGGTCAACCGAGGCCTGGTGGCGGAGCAGGCGAACCCCTTCCTGGATGGGGACACCCTCCAATACCTCGGCGATGACGTAGGTCAATATGATTGGGTCCACGTACGCCTGAATGGCATGTTCTTAGCCTCTTATCTGAGGTACTGGTGGCACGAGTTTTCGCCAGCATGTCTCCCAAGACACAAAAAGCATTAGAGTGTCCCCTACCCCCCCCCCCCCCCCATTTGACGTATATTCTAAACATCGGCTGTGAGATCGAGGAATTCGTCGAAAATCAGATTTGTAAGCTGCACATGATACTTGGATCGAGCATGATATCATTACAATTTTCAACATATTGGCAGGGTCAACGATCCAAGTGTATTCGTATATTAGCCACCAGGTCATCGATCCAAGTCCTTATTATTTTTTCTCTGAGACAGCCTTCCAATCCAGAGGTATTCGGGCCTGTCACGACGGGCTAGATTCTTGTGATAGGTTATTGCGAGAACAGCATCATCGACAATAATCGGTCACATTTTTTTCGACGGGTGGATATTTTGTTGGTATCCTTGCGAAATATAGGATTCGTGGGCATCTCCGTTCTGCCCAAATGAGCACCACCACCGCGTCTATACGTTGCCGCATGCCCCACCCACCGAGCTAGTTTCGAGCGAAGGCGTTTCGGAAGCAAAACGTTGCCCAAAGATGGTTGCGATCAGCAGGCTGTACGAGGATCGCATTCGCCCCCGGCCCCTGTTGTTTTCTTTCTGGTAATTTCCCATAAAACTGGCAACCTCGACCACGATACGACTTCCATATTGCCGGCTTTTGTACTACTTTTTTGTCATCGGCCCCTGTTGCACTTCACCTCTTGGGTTCCCACAAAACCGGCGAGGGTACCTCAAACACTAGGCCAGTGAGTAAGGCATGCCTTGGCTGGACTTGACGGCGAGGTATAACTGCGGGGGAACACAGTATTCAGAGCCAAACATCTAAGCATAGGAGAATACTGTTGTGACATCGCGTCGAAGGTTAAGTCGTACCGGTATGTAGTTTGAGATAGATGGGGCCTACTCCTGCGACCAACCGGAGACTTACACCCAGGGTTATTAGTCCCGCCTGAATTGTCTGGCGATCAACGCGACACCTCGTCGCAGAGAGTAGGTACCCCCGTTAAAATAAACTCTGACCAAAATTTTGTCATTGTCGACGGTACACCTCGCTACCAACGATGAGCGGGCGGGATGGTCTGTTTTTCCCTAGCTTCTTCCTACTTTGTTGTGCTGTTGTAGATCTGAGATAACGCTCACGGAGTGATACTCAACCACGGTATCCCCATACAACCATGAGGCTTTCCTGAAAAGGGGTCCACCCCCTCTTTTCTGTTCTATATTACTGTTGTAACATCGCGTCGTAGGTGAATTCGTATATAGTTTGGGATCAATGAGCTTATCTGCGGCGGCATGAGATTACACCCATTCTTGTTGACCCTGATATTACCTCAATGTCGCCGCTTGTTCGCCTCGCATCCTTTTTGGGGCTGCCTTGTCTTCTTTACTGTCCCCAGACTTGTAGCCTAGTCGATTAGGGGTGTCTGCTACTGTTGGTTGACCCGGGGGAACGCCGTGTACAATTTTCCATACCCCTCCGACGGTGATACCGCGCTGGGGTATGCGATTGCGATACGAGGCAGGCACCCGAACCGCGTTTACCTGGCAGTCGGCACGCAGGCTTGTGGCGTGTCTCCATGCGGTTGTTCCGGAACTAGCATACGCTCATGTCGTGCTTGAGGGGTGGAGCATAGGATAACGCGAGGTGTTTTGGGGTTCATCGTGAGTTCTTGACGACTAGGTATGATTGCGGGGAAGCAAAGTAATCATAATCGAATACGGTTTATAAGCAGGGGGTGATACGTGGTTTTTGGGTCAATCGTGAATTCTTGACGCCTGGTTATGATTGCGGGGGAACGCAGTATTCAACAACCAAATGTGGTTCATAAGCACGGAGGGATACGTTGTTTTCTGTCCCACCGTAAGTTATTGACGGCTAGTTACGATTGCGGGGGGACACAATAATCATAACCATATATGGTTTATAGGTATAGGGGGATACGTGTTCTTTATGTTCCATCGTGGGTTCTCGACGGGTAGTTCTGATTGCGGGCTAACGCAATTCTCATAACCAAATATGGGTTATAAGCGTGGGGGGATGCGGGGTTTTCGGGCCCGTCGTGGGTTTTGATCACGATTGCTCCTCGTATCGGTTGTTACCTGGGTGGCGAAGTTTGTCAACCAACTGACTCTACTATAGTCTTTCTCCGAGCAAACTACACGTCGAGCCACAAAAAGGACCAGTCATTTGTGCACAGAATCGCAGAAACTCCGCAAATCACCGCCAGTAGCTAACGGTAAATACTTCGCCAACTAATAACATGTTGGCGCTTTATAGTCAGCCAACTCAAAGTCTTTCTCGAATACAATTGTGTACTACTTTCTTGGTGCCGAATCATGATACTAACTGGACACCCGTCTGGTGAGCGCCCGCGATATCCTCCGTCTCGCTTGCCTACCATCACACTATGCGGGACATACGCCAGGTATGATTTGCCACGGAAATAGCGAGCAGAACTACTAGTACAGCACAAGACTGCACTGCTTTCATGATGTCAGTCATCACAATGTTGCAGGATATATGAAACGTCTGGCATGATTTGCTACTAAAGACGACTGTCACACTGAGCTACCTTCTGTCTTACCATCATGTGTTTCCTTCGAATCGCGGGAAATCACGAAATCCCTGGCCCAGCAACCGATAGCCAGCCACTAGCAGTAGACCGTCCTGTATTATACCCACTCACGCGAGGGACCAAACGGTTTCACGTTGCTGCTATCAAAGGGAACTTTTCAGCCAATTAAAATGAGCCAAACGCCTAATTATGTTTACAACAACAAACAGCAGATTATTCATAAATGGTTCCCGATCTCTTACAAATAGGAACGAAACGCCGTATTCTCTAGAACAACGAACAACAAGCAATTTTCGAACTGTTCCCGATCTCGGACGCATAAGATCCAAATGCCTGATTCCTTCGACATCAACAATCAACAACAGAATAATCTCAAACCGTCACCTGATCTCTAGTACTAATTACTATCTATTTTTGCAGGACATACGTCTGGTGAGCGCCCACGACCTTCGCTGTCTCGCCGCTATCGACACGGGGCACATCGAGCGCTACGGCACCCGCTGGCTGAGACAAGATGCAGACCCTCCCAACAGCCTAACCGTTGACTACCTCCGCGTCGCACGCGAGGGGAAACCTCCTTACACCAACAACACCGCCCTTGCACTGGGCTCGGACGTGCGCAGTCGTGCGGACGCGGGCGGGCTCGAGAACACCGCAGCGCACAATAGCTACGAAGAATACGTTCGGCCGTCGGTGATTAACGAGGCGGTGGCCATGGACCTGTCGTGTGCGCGAGACCATAAATGGCGACTCGTGAACAACGCGATCCATCGGCAAGAGTGTGACTGCGTAAATCAGGTGGGTGAATGAGTATAATAGTGAGCAATGCAGTCCATCGACATGAATGTGACTGCGTAAATCAGGTGGGTTTATGAATACCTGGTACAATAGTCTCCTAATATGGAAAGATATGTCACTCTTGACGGGAATGTTAGAACCGCTTTGTACTGGTATAATTGTTTCGCCTCAATGCTAACCCCGCAAGTACGCTTTTGCTACGGCAGCAGCGATATATCATCCGGCTCGTCCCTCTATTCGCCAGTTGGCTTGTTTAGTAAGCCGCGCCTTGCCACACTCAACCCGACCTACCGTGTACATACAGAGGGCTTATACAAACCCATGAGGAACCACTTTACACACAATTATATGGTTACTCCCGCCTCCTGAAATGGGACCATGAGATAAACAAAGGTCACCTCTGACCATTGATTGCTCCTCCCCTCCCACCCGTTCTGGGCACGATCGAGTTGCAAAGGGGCCAAATTAATGAGTTCGTTGTTTTTCCTCAGGAAACGACGTTTGTGGAGGGCGCGTATATGTGTCATGAGAGTTGGATCCGACCATATGTACAAAGAGCGGGGGGTGCAGCAATCCCATTTATTGATTTGTTTGAGGAGAAAGTACAATAATATGTTCATAAAGACGGGGTTGAAATGCTCAACAAAACAACAAGTAGCTTGAAGAACCTCCCCCCCCCCTCCGTCTCGAACGGGATGCGTGGTCAATGGTCAAATGACTAAGGCAAGCAACAAATGAGTACGCCCCCCCCCCACCCCTTTCCTTCCTTGCAGCTAATCCTTCCCACCCAGATAGTCCACCACGAACTAAACTCTCTTCGCACCTTTTTTTCGTTTTTTACCTCCACCCGCCTGCGATTGTTCCTTTGCAGATCTATGTTATCGCTGGTGTTTACCGGCTTTGGAAGTGCACGGGAGGAGACCTGGACGATCTGGGCATCGCCAGTGTCCACGACGAGTATCACGGTGGTAGGGACTTCTGGTTCGAGAGGAAGCACTTGAGCTCCAGAGTCTGCGAGTTTGACGTTGCCGATGGCACCACGGGGTTCGCGCTGAACCTGACGTTCGGAGCTGTACCCTACTACGCGGACGTGAGAATGGGATAAGTACCCTCCTCGAACAATCCCAAAGTAACTGATGTGGTATGATATATGTATCTGGTGCCTGTAATCCGTGTGGTCCGTGTGCGCGTTTCGGCGCAGAGTTAGAGAGCGCTGTGATGCACTGGATACCAATAGTTCCGGTAACTCAGATGAAGTAATAGAAATATCCTTCGTATGCCGCTTGCTGGTCATTCTGTAGAAAGCTGCCAAGACAAGGGTGACATGCCTCCAAGTGCCTACCCCCCTTCCCCCTCTCCCTCTCACCGCCCATGTACAGGAGTGGCTTAAACTTGCACTCAGCGGTTCGCGCGAGTTGTTGATTGTCCGAAAGATTGCGCAGACCAACTAGTGCATACCCTGCATACTCTTGATACATACACGCACACGAAAAATGGATGTGTTCGTCGGTAGACGCAGTCACGGCTCTCGCGAACGCAGTGACGGATGAGCGCGACTTGCTGGTAGAGGTACTTGAGCATGTCTGTGTCGGGAATCTTGGCCGGGTCGAAACAACTTGTCTCACCTTGAGAACGTCTTTTTCGTCGGTGTTCGATATTTCGTAGGGCCAAGCGGCGTCCTCCGTCTCGGAGCATTCCGGCGGGGTGCTCAGCCTCAATACATCAACGGGACTCGGGGTCCAGTTCGTGTGGACAGAGGCCCGTAACTTCACTTCGTATGCCAAGCTGAAGCTCGAGGTATGTAGACTAGACGTTGTAGACGGCAGTGTATATGTACAGAGGCCCATAATTTCACGTCCTGATGTTAATCTGAAGCTCGAGGTATTTACACGTTGTGTGCGGCACTTTATATGAACAGAAGCCCGTAGTTTGACGTCCTTGTGCTCAGCTGAAGTTCGAGTTATATACACATTGTACGAGGGTCAGGTTTTAGGACAGGCCATTCGTGACTCAAAGACTATCAACTACGGCCCTGCTCAACCTTAAATATATGGTGTCACACTACGAGTACTCGCTGGGCACGGCTGGTTGGATTGTTCTGGTGCTGGCGCGAATGCAATCGTCAGAGAACCAATGACGGTGTTGTTATTCGTGTATTTATACACGGCAACAGCCTTGGGTCCGGTATGATTTTTACAAAGCTGTTCGTCAGACGCCCAACCCATGGGGACTGCTGTGCATGGATTGAACTTAGCGTACCATTTTTCTCAAAGCCGATTATCTTATCCCCTACCCCCTTGGACGCGAGTATAAGGACCACGTGTACATTAATATGAATGTGAAGCAATCTTAACAGTTATGTCCAGAGTGATACACCGTATAGCACACCGGGGGATGAGCAAATACACCCCCTGGGGCGAAGTTCCGAGCCGGTTTGTCTCCTGAACAAAGGGGCGCTCATACACAACGATAATGGTGCCTCCGGGAAGAATTCGCCGAGATGGTCTTTCCATACAGACGCATCGCCTTATGGCTTGCACATTTCCCGTTGTCGAGGACGCCAGCCTTGACAAATCGGCCGAGGGGGTGTGCTCTCTTGCGTGCCATAAGTTTCTAGTAGAGAGAGCCTATACTATGACCAAGTGAATACCTCAGAAACTGTAGGTACTGGTACCCCTGCAGCAGCACGCATCGTCAGTCAGTCCATACTCACTTGAATACGATAATATAGTGTCCCGCGCTTTTCTTCATTCACACTTTCCTGCATGTCTCGTTCTCTACACGGCTGTTTTTCGGTGCGTGCGTTCATTTCGAAAAGTTCTAGTTTTCGACTGCACTGAGTGAATTTCTCCGTGGAGTTCGTGCTATAGGAGTCGCGACTCTGCAAATTATTGGCAGTGGACTTATACAGCGAGAGCGATTGAGCTACCGAAGTACCCAAAAACGTTTTGGCAGGACGAGGTAACTGTCGAAATGTGTCTGACGCTATATTACGGATATTTGGAGCAAACAGGTGGAAAACGAGTACGAAAGCGAGTTTGAGAAGCGAGTCGCGGGGGATAGGGACGTCATGGACCCTTACGTATACGACCTGTATCAGGCTGTGCGCTACGTGGAAGAGTTCGGAGGTAAGCAAATGGTGCACTCATAAGAATCGTCCGTCCAGTGGGTTCACACACTTGAGTATTTCCACTTCGAGCACAAATTGAGCAGCGTCTTGAACCTCAGCTCCGTGAAAGCTGAATTTGTACCGGTCTGTTAACAACGTCCCGTGGGGTAAGACGGACGTCTAATGTCCTTCATATGGACCCGCTCTAACATTCAACATGGGCTGAAGAAATTGGCTCAGCCAGGGGTTTGCAACTGGGCACAGCAGTGTCTCACGAGCACTTTATAAATATCTCGTGCTATTGATACGCGTAGCTACGCTGTGTAATGTTTTAGAACATGACGTTTAAGGCGGCGTGCTGATACTGCCATTGCCTTGTTCTCCGTCGCCTCTCTGTCTTGTTTCCGTCGCCTCTCAAGTGTAGACAAATGTCTTTGCTTTTGAGACGCAAACCAGTGCCGCGTGTTGAAAGCGATCGAACAGGATGCGTTGTCTATATAAACGACGAATTCTACATGCTATACCGTATCAACGCTTTCCCCCCCCCGGACGAATTTCCGATCCGAATTTCCCCAGAAGATATCTTGAGGGGGCACGCGCGGCAAAAATGGCGAATTTCGAAAAATCGCCGAGATTATCTGTCCACAGACGCATCGCTGGGCGTTTACCCCTTGCCCATTGTCGAGAAATTCGGCTTCAAAAGTCGTCCCAGTGGATTACCATGCGCGTCAATGCGGTATAGCTACCCCTCCAATAGCAGTGCTAACTCCACGCTTCCTCAGGCATCGCCAAAAGGCCAGCTAGCTTCACCTCACCAAATCTTATACTGCCAACCCTGCGCTTAAGTTTGTCGCCCGCGGTGTATTTCTTATACTACGCAGAGCGGCTGGAGGATCTTGTGTGGGTGGACGAAGAAGGGTCACCAGGAAGACTTGACATGTGCGAGTGCGAAAGGCTCCTTCATTGTCCTAACGGAACTATATCGGCCTCTGGTAGCGAAAACATTTATAGCTGCAAGGTGAGCGTTACCTGTGTTTAAGACTAGGTTTCAAACCCTTGATGTCCCGCGACGATTGTATATCCGAGGTTGTTTTCGCAACATGACGAGCAATGTTTCTGACGCAGATCTGTGACCACTTTCGCCTATACAGGCACCATTCCGAAGCCTCTGGAAATGCCGTTTGGCTGCCGAACAGGCAGAAAGTTCCTAGTACAATTGAACACCCGCCGTGTCCACTATTTGCAGGCCGATGGGAGCGTGCTGCGGAGACTCAATGCCGTACCTGACCGGTATATGTTCAGCCCGAACTACTCTGACCATGTCACGAATGGCAGCGCTTACTCGGAACTAACGGGAAGGGAGGACTTCAAGCTGGGGTCCCTACGGATTGACTCGCTCGAGGTGGAGTGCGCTATTGTTTTTGTTGTTCCAGCCTTCGGCAGCGGTTGCTGTTGTTGTTGCTGTTACTGTTGTTGTTGTTGTTGCTGCTCTTGCTGTTGCTACTACTGTCGATGATGGTGGTGGTGATGATCGTGTCGGAGTTGCTGTTATTGATCGCACACGATTCATCACCATACTCTTGTCAATGGTCGCGGATAATACCGGCTCCAATAATCCTGGAGTGGAAAAATACCTGCGAGAATGTGGTGATAAACGTCATTCATTTGGGGTTGCAGTATTTAGATTCCTCGCGTGAGGGGAGGAGTCTCGAAAAATCGGTTTTTCACCCCTACCCGTAGCCTTGGTCTAACGCAAAAACAATGTCTACATCTTACTCCTGCAGGTGGCGGTGATCACACTTGATATTTCTGGGCTCTCTCGCAATATGACCTACGGGCAACACTACAAGCTGTCCGTCTACCTCGACTGCAAGCCGTGTCCAACACGGTACCAGTGCGAGTGGGAGGTGGACCCTCCCACGTGCTCCACTCCAAGGTGAGACGAGCCGACCGGCTCGGTCAATCCACCCACGATAACGTGCGGTACGATACACCAGAGTTCGTAGCGCCTACGGTTTTACGAGGCGGTTCACTGGATAATCGTATAGACGCTCTCTACATGCAGTAGCACCCCGACGACCAAGCCCGATACATGCAGTATATCCAGGATAACTACAATAGTGCCGGTCCCTCTATAATGCCGGCACGTATGCGCCAGCCAACATTACCTGGCACTATAACGGCATCCGGCACTAATCACTCTGCGCACTGCCACACTGGTGAATCCCATCTTGGCCAAGCGATTTCACAGGCACTATGTAGGGCAGCCGACACTATTCAACCGGCACCATAGCGGGGCCACTACCGCTGTTCTGGCAAAACTAAGCCATGAGAAAGGAAGGCCTGCAATTACAGGGAAATAAGAGCATCTAGGAGTCGTTACACCGAATGAAGTTGGTGTGGAGTGCACCCATTCTCGAAATAAGAAAGCCAGTCTGGACCCTTGCTTTTTGGGTGCCCTGTCCTGTATACCAACCCCATGGGCTTGCAAATAGTGATTTGCAATGCACATCTGCTCCTCAGTTGAGGAACCCCTTTCATGAGAGCAGTGCAGGCTGAACGGACAACCCCTTACCATAGTACCGCTCCTGGGACTCATTTGCTCTTCCGTCATGTTTTTCTCTAGGGTGAATCCGGTTTTGTCTCTAATTGCAAAACCTCCTTGCGAGGTGTGCTACGATAGGAATTGCATTTACTAGGGGTTGCAATTAGGGGTAGAGGCTGCACGTTTTGGCTCAAAACTGTCATGATCGGGTGAGCCCCTCCATTGAAATTCTGCCGGTTGGCATTATTGTTCTACAATAGTACCGTGTTTGTTTCGGGACGACATGATATCGCGCATTAAGCGGGAGGTGGTACCGGGGGATCGTCGAAGCGGCGGAATGTTCCATGGCGAGGTGGCACAGGGACGAAGCACAGAAGAGCCGACTGCGCCACGCAGCA